>VDFB02386828.1:0-43513 GCA_007258455.2 Sequoia sempervirens
TGCATTCCATGAGTCGGCGCCTCTTTGAGGCATTCCCAGAAAAAAATTAAAATTTCAAAACTTAAAAAATTAAAATTATAAATTATTAAATTTAAAAAACATTTAAATTTTAATTATCATTTTGATTTTGTGCATATCCTGCAATCATATTCATTGCATTCCATGAGATGACATCTCTTTGAGGCATACTGTCAAAAATTTCACATGCCTACAGCCTACAACTATGCTTCCACATTTTCTGATAATATGAGATTCTGATTTTAAAATTAAAAATATGAATATTAAATACTGTTTTTGTAGAGCATCAGAGATTAAATAAAATAAAAAAGAAGTTAGGAATTCTGATAATTCATAATCTTAAATACTGTATGATTACTAATTATATTGTTATACATCTTTTTATAACTAATTTTTCAAATACTATATGTATTTTAGCACCGCCCCCCCGCCGCCGTCCCGCCGCCGTCCCCAAAATTAGGCCCCCCGTCTCCCTCCCTAAACGATCCCCCAATCGGGCCCTCGGGTCTCTATCCTCAAACTCCGCGGAACACCGAGTAAATAATTCCTCAAATTCCATTGTAAGTAGCACAACTAAAAATAGATTGTAGTAATCTCCATCAATTTAAGAGACCAAAGATAATAAACTCTATCTCCTAAGGCCCTCACAAAACATAACAATCTTTCTAAACTCCTAATTGGTTAGGACATACCCTCAACCAGCCAAATGGCATACTTAGGCCATGTGACCAAAGATGTCAAGCAAGTTAGATGAGAAATGATTCCATCAACAATCTACAAGAAATGCTCAAGATTAAAGTCCATCATTGGAGAAATATTATGGAGGGAAGATACAAATGAGTTGAGAACACTAGAATTTTAGATACTGAGGAAGGCAAGGGGTGTAACCAAGGAGTATTTGAAATGAAGGAGTTGGTCTATGGCTATGCCAGCAAACTATAGAAGTTGTTTCAACAATGTTGGCATCCAAAAATCCAAAGATGGAACTTATCTACAACTCAAAGTTGAATTGGCAAGTACCATTAATTTGTGAAGAAAGAAAACAAGCTCAAAGATGTAATATGATCTTCATCTGGTGGTTGGCTATGATGTTTGTGTCAGTCATGTGCATGGCAGTAAGTTTGTTCTTCAGCAACATCTTGTGAGAGATGTTTGCACTCTGATAAAGAGTGGTCAAGGCGTCATACATCTCCTTTGTTGATTTCTTTACAAAAATGTGATGAATCAAATGATCCCGCATAGAATCCAAAACGATACACTTTACCTCAATCTTCTTCTTGTTATGTTCAGCCAACTGTGCAAGATTGGTCGCAGGTGTCAACACCATTTCTACAAAGACCCAAAGATCAAATTCTTCCAACAGCACCTATAATATGCACTTCCAAGAAGTAAAATTTTAAGCACTCTCTAGGCAAGCACATTCTCTAAGACTGAGACTAATCATGATTGTAGCTGTTGAAACACACTGAATCTGAACAAATTAGCTGAAATTAGATTAGATCAGCAACCTATCACAGGTCCAGATCAATACTCCAATCACTAGAGCAACTATGGCATCACACCTTATAGCCTTTCACAGGTCCCAAATACCAACAATCACTGAAGTAAGGTGCTGAAATCTTCAGAAGCAGCAAATTACATTCACAAATCTGGAAAATCTGAGAAACAGCGCTCTGATAACATTTTAAAATTTAGCACATGATATGCAGATTTTGCACCCTAGGGCTTGAACAAAATTCAATTATCTTAGCCTTCAATCAAACCCACAACTACAGAGCCTTAACCTACATTCACTGAAAACTGAAAGTAGGACAACAAACAATAATAAACTGAAGTCAAATTAAGTCTATAATTCTGGAAAAAAATTATTATTATTCTAAAAATATGAGAGTACAAAACAATGACACCAAGGGTTAATAAATAGCCCATGAACTAGGCACTTACAAAAGGTGGCTTATTTTTTATTTTTTTAATCACACAAAAAATCAGCCCTAAATATAACACAAAAGCACCTAAAGATAACAAAGGAGGCACCACAAAAAATTTCTCAAAATAGCATCCAAACTCTAGCAACAAAAGGTGCTGCAGAGTGCATCATTCATGCCTAAACAATAACATAGAAGATTTAATTCACTAAAAAATATGCCCAGTGGCTTTTTACTTGCAGCACTCCAAAAAAAAAAACTTATAAGAGACAAAAAGTTTAACAGCCCTTTCATATCCCAAAAACTATTTCCAGACAGATAACAAATTTTCATAAATATAAGCCTCAATAAGCTAGATGCATAGAAGTGTCTGCTTGAACAATTAGTGAATGCCAAACAAACGAATAAACTTTCATCCAAAGAAAAACAAGTTAAAATTCAGAAACTCACTTTTGCAGTGTTAAATGCCACGTTTTGGCAATCAGGAAGTATGCTAACTGACCATGCAGGAAGATCATAAGTCAAATTCTGGAAGTTCACTTTCACATCAGATTTAGAATCCCTGTTGGAAAGAAAAGCTGCACATAGTCCTGCTTCTCCACTATAAACATGCGCCTACAATGCCACAAATCATTTCTTATACAATCATATTCAAACTTTTAGTATCAAGACAAGCATAATGCATTCATCCATCCAATTATCTTCAAATATTATTTTTCCCAATATACATGTCTTTGATGAATCGCTTTATTTCTTTAGAAGCACCAATATAAGCATCCCCACGTACAAATACCTCTTGTGAAGGACCCAATGAGAAAGTTTCTGGTCTTCCGTATAGTACAGCATCACTACAGAGCTTAATTGCTATATTCAAATTTTTAAGGTGAGTCCATTTAGGTTCTCTGGGTATGCCTGAGTACATGAACAAGAACATATAAATAAACTAATGTATGATTTCAAATAAGTGACAATTACAAGAGGAAGAAAAATTGTTACTGACCATACTCATCTATGGGTGCATCATAATCATAGCTTGTTGTGATAAATGGCCCTCCTGATCTTCCAAAGTTTGTCCCTCCATGATACTAGAATACCAACATGCAATATAAAGATATCAAAGTGCAGTATACAACACATCTAAATGCATGGTCTGTATTGTTATAGAAGTTCATACTTTAGCCCAACCTTTTCCAACAAATACATGGTAAAAATTTACATACTGCCCAGGTGGATGCATGCAGATCCATACCATATAATAGTTTACAAATGTGCCATTTTTTGCAAACCACCTTGCAACAGCATATGCAATGTCTTCTACTGGTCTGTGAGGTGATGAGCCTCCAAACACCTGAAACCTATTTTTAAAAAAACATACTCTAGTTGGTGAGAAATGTGAAGAATATTTCATCTATCAACTAGCATTGTATGATGTACTCATATGTGCATGAACATTTAAACTTTGACTCTTTAGAAATTTGGATTCTCAACAAAATAAAGTAGTTGACAACAATAACATTACAAGAAGCTAGAAATGGCAGATTTCAGAGCCAAAAGTATGCTGATGGGAATTATACAGAGAGCTATAGGAATAACCCATGGTGAGGCATTTGATACTGGCACAATATGGAGATAATGCAACTTTCAAAAGTTTATTGCAGAGAGAAGAATAGGTGATTGGGAATTCACATGAACCATACTATAAGATGCAGAGTTAGGTTTTGTTGCTTCAAATTACTTTTCTAGTAATTTACACACTGGAAATTGTTTTCGAGTCCAGCATAAGTTCAACATTGAGGAGATTGTAATCTAAAGATTAGTAATGAGCCCTGCACTCTAAGGATTAGACGAGCTTGTTACATCAACCAACAAGAACTGATAGAAATTAATTGTTATCCATCAAATTTAGAAAGCATAACTTGGACTAATTTTAAAGAAAAATGGAAAAATAACCACTAATATATATGGACAATCTTCAGTAAAAACCAAATAGAATTTGTTGGGACAAAGAACAGTCAAATCACAACTAATTTGTATCCAACACATTTAGAAAACATAACTAAAACTAATTCTAAGGAATAAAAAAGGAAAAGTAAAATAAGCCTGATATCTATGAACAATCTCCAGAAAAAACCAATTAGAATTTTTGGGAACCAAGAATTGTCAATATTGCCATAAAGCCTTTAAATGGGCAGTATCTTGTGTAAGTGCATGTCATGAACCATCATAAATTTTTTAAATCAAAAAAAAAAAACCTTTAAACGAAAAATATATTGGGCAAATGCATGCCATGAACCTTCTCTAATATCTTTTGCAAATGTGTATCATAAAATGTGACCACCAAACTTTAATATAAGCTATGTTATTAGATGTAAACTTTACAGTCCAAGCATCTATTATGAACATTCCCAAGCCTTGGAATTTTAGAATAATAACTAAGTTTTCAAGAAGACAGCCTTCCAAATAATGTATAAACACACTGGCCACAAGACCAGTAAACTTATGAATTTAAAATGGTCACCATACACAATGCAATGAATTAGCCTTTAAATTGTTATGGTAATGGAACCTTCAAGAAATAACACAAGTGTGAAAAAAGTTGATGACTAAGAAACATGCATCCTGAAACAAATAAAATACATGTGGCAACAGATTATTTTCTATCTATTCATTGTTTATGAAGATTTGATATGTAGCAGCGAAATAAATATTTGCAAATACATAAATATAATCATACAGTTTTGTACATGATACAAACCGAGAATAAATAAAATGGCTTCAATAATTCTCTGATTTCTTAAAGTTAAAACACTTTTGAATAAAAAATTTAAAAATTATCAAATATCAAAAGTACTCACTATATTTACTTTTTTTTAATGGCCTTCACTATCGGTTTATTAGTGAAGATAGAGTGCCAAGACTCGCCAATGTCTTATAAGGTGACTTAAGTTTTCTACAGAATCACATCATTCCATCATGAGTGTCCATGTCTGACTTCTTCAAAATAAACTTATTGCACATTTATAATCTTGATTTCTCAATTTTTGAATATAAGATTGTATCAAATCAAAATTGATGTATAAAAGTTTTCAAACCATGTTTTGAGCATAAATATATGGAATTAGCAGCCTTGGCATATTGCATAGAGATAATGACATAAAATGAGAGCTTCAATCAGGAACACTTAGTGATGCTTAACAAATTTGTAATAGATTTGATGTAATTCTATAAATCTCTAACCTTTGAACTCAATTTTTAGGACTAAGCACTTAATAATTGCCTCTGTTTTAAGTAGATATACTACAAGCGACTGTATAAATACTACAAGCCCTAAATTATTGTACTTACCTAGGGGTTTTTCAATATTTACTGAGAGTTTTAGAGGATTTTGCTGAAAGAAATTCAGAAAATATTGTAGGTAAAAAGGTTCCCACTGTATTTTAGATTTTCTGCTCTTCCATAGAAACTTCAGAATTTATTTGAAAACTTGGTAAGTGCTATTGAAATGTGTCATGTCCCCTCTGTATAGGAGCAAAAATATATTAATTTAATAATAGAATATAATATTATAATAAAAATATTAATAACTATTACTAATAAAAATACTCTACAAATGTAAATAAAAACTTTAGTTCATACAAGATTTGAGATCTCAATTCAAGCTCTGCGATGGAAGTTAACGGTCACCTCCTGCCTACTACTGCAATAAGGGTTTCTCCTGGATCGTGCCCTTTGGGAAAGGACTCTCAGGCAAAAATCGGAGATTTTCGGCATGGTGACGGTTGTAACAAAGAGACGATGGGGCAGGGAATCCAAACAGAGAGTGAGGTGAGGAAAACAAAAACAGAAATGGAGCCGAAGAAAGCAAGCCGTAACGGGGACAGCTCTGAGGTGGATAGGGGCGAATGGTACGCTCAACGAAGCCAGAGGAGAGGGCATTTTGAAGCTTTGGTAATAGGAGGCGCTGGAATGGAGACGGGGTCCAAAGTGGCTCAAACAAGGGGAAGCAAATCAGATCCCTCCCAGACACGGAAGCCATCAATCAATGGCTCCCAAAACAATGACGTTTGCAGCAAGGAGAAATCTAAGCGAGGCATCCAACCTAAGAACGGTGTGAAGAAATCGAGCTTGAACAGTGAAGGGCTTGGCTTGAACAGTGGCGACCAATTTGCTCAATGAGGACAAAGGAGTGGACAGCTAGGCGCCTTTGCCACAAGGGGAGGAGGTTTTGTCAAAGGGACCAAGGCATCGTTGGGGGGAGCCAAACTAGACCATTCTACTTAGTGAAACCCACAACCAAAAATTTGATCAGCAGGGGAGGACGCGAGTCCGGTTTACCTCCATCAACTAGAATAGAAATGGGAGGAGAAGATGCTAGCTTATTGCCGACATCTAGATCAGTCACAATGGAGTTGGATGTGGAGCTCGAGTAGGAAGAAATTTTCAATGAAAAAGTTTTTTTCTAGATTGGGCCTGATAGGAAGATTCAAAAGATTTTGGCCAAGCTTGACGGGCCTCCACCAGTGGATTTCTCTCCACTGGAAAAATATTACAGAAGGGTATGTCCAAATTTATCCCATGGCTAGAGGCTTTTTCATTGTTGTTTTTATAAAGGAGCAAGATAGAAATAAGATCCTCTGTGACTATCACTGGGATTGGGAAGATAAATATCCATTGATGTTAAAGCCATGGCATCCAGCTTTCAATCCAGCCACTGAAGTGTTTGAGAAGGTTCCCATCTGGGTGAGACTTCCCTACTTTCCCTTACAATTTTGGTTTGATTCATGCTTAGAGGCTATAGGGAACTATTTAGGAAATTTTTTAATGGTGGATGAAGGCTCTCCACATTCAACTTTTGCCCGGATTTTAGTAAAAATGGACGTGTCAAAGGTGCCCCCAGAAGAGACTTGTTTAAAGACTTCGAAAGGATGTTGGAAGCAGCCTCTAGATTATGAAGGGATACCCTTTAGGTGAAGAGTTTGCTTCAAGATGGGACATTTGGCTGTTCAATGTGCCAAACAAAGAGCAACCAAATCAGCCTCCTAATGGGAAGGTGTTGGCCCCTAGCAATATACGGTGGAGGAAAAGGATGAGAACCAAAGGAGCCCTCAGGAGAAAAGTAGGGAGGAAGGGAGTCAGGAAGGGAAGGCTTAGGTGGAGGAAGGTAGAAGGGAGGTTCAGCAATAGAATGGTGTTGGCCTAGCACAGGATGGGATCCCGGATGTGAACAAAGATAATGTTGTTTGCAATGGAGGGGAGAATCTCAAAAATTGGGCAGCGACACCCAAATGTCATGAAAAAAAAAGTCTAGCGAGGTTGCAAGAGAAAGAAACAGGGAAACAAAAAATTGATGAGCAAAATCTTCAAACAAATGGAAGTTTGGATGGAGTTGTGAAAAGCCCTTATGACAAACCTTTGGATTGGTAGAAGGCGGCTGCAAGGGTAGAGGATGGCTGGCAAACGGTCAAGGGGAAGAAGGCGAAGAAAGTTAGGAAGGAAATGTTTGCAATGGTCCTCAAATCCCATATGAAGAGAAGACCAATTTGAGCTCCAATCTCTTGACCTATTAACAGGTCCTTTGTAAGGTTTTTTGGCTGTAGGCTTGTTTTTCTTGAGCTGGTTGGGGAGCTTTTGTCTGTAATCTTATGTTTTATTGTCTGTAACTTATGAAGCTGAGAGCATTATTGCTAGTTGGCATGTAAGGTTTTTTATAATGGAGTTTAGTGGGGTTGGAGAAGGTTTTTTAGTTGATGTTTCAGGAAGATTCGCTATGTAATTTTTATTTAATTTTCAATAAAATTACCCTTATTACTGATCAAAAAAAGAAAAAACTATTAATAATAAAGATAAATTAATAAATATTTTAAAATAAATTAGCTGGGTCAGCCAGCATTATACCTGTAAGTGTGTAGGTCGGTGCCTATCATTTTTGATGTACTGAGTTGGTCCTCACTTTTGTAATCGAAGACTGGTGTCTTTTGTAGGTTGGTGCCTACTTATTAATAAAAGCAAATATTTTGCCGTGATTTTTTCCCAAAAGGGTTTTCTACGTAAAACTGGATTTCATTTTGCTTATGGTTCATTTGCACTATCAAGTTTCGATTATTCAGTTTTAAAAAGTTTAAAATTGTTCTTATACCGATTCACCACCCCCCGCAACCCCACCGCCCTCTCAATATAAGCGTGTGCTCTTCAATTAGGTAATAGTCTTAAGATATCGTTGCCCTCAAAGTGTTTATGATATGGAGCAACTGTGTTCTCTACCATTAAATCAATTAAGTTGATATCTTGCAATTTCAATTGTTAATATGTCTAGAGGTAAAACGAGTGATACTGGCATGCTCCTAGAACTTTTTTGGTCTACTCCTGAGGTAGGCCCTTGTTAACG
This sequence comes from Sequoia sempervirens, assembly GCA_007258455.2. Taxonomy (NCBI): domain Eukaryota; kingdom Viridiplantae; phylum Streptophyta; class Pinopsida; order Cupressales; family Cupressaceae; genus Sequoia; species Sequoia sempervirens. The sequence continues at coordinate 8,329 of VDFB02386828.1, forward strand.
AATCGTAATTGAGTTACTGAAGTTTCTGCTATTCTCTATTTAGAAAGCTAATTAGAAAGATATTCTCCACCAACTTGCCTTATTTTGGGCATTATCCCTGTCCTTTTTTTTATTCCATCATTAATTGGCGGTATATGCCAATACTTCTACTGATACAATTGTGATAGTTTTTATTATCATTATCCCATCTCAGTACTTCATCTATATCTATAACCAAAGGTTCATCGGACTTGAAAGTTAGGAAAGACTCTAGGAGAGTACTTGGCTTCCCTTTAGGATTGTCCAGACTGCCACCGTCAGTGGCGGGCATTCTTCTGCGAGCATTCCAAGATCTTCAGTTGGGTTTTTTGTGGCAAGAAACGACAATGCTAGCTATTAGTGCAGACATTTGACAGCCTTGGTCTACCTTCATTTCTACTACTTTGATCGTCATCAATTATATGCTTCATTAGAGTGTCCTTACCTAACAAAACTACGCCTATATATGGTTCATGATTTAACCGCCTATCCCCCTCCTTTTGTTGACGTTGTCCTAACTTGTTTTTCATAACTTATCTTTTACAGGCGATAGTACTTTCTGATTCACATTGATCTACTTACGTTTTTGAGGATATTACCTTAGTTCCTTTCTTGATTCCAAATTTTAAAAAAAGGAAGACATACCATTTTCAAACGGGAGATCCTTTCTAGCCAGCACACCAGGTATGGCATAATGGACCTTCCTTAAGGATGTATCGGAGCTGCGTAGGCTTTGACTAACAGAGATCACAAGCAAATTGGCCTTAGCAATCTGCCTCAACTATTGCTCGTGCATTCATTCCGTATTGATAATAATTTTAAGACAGGGAAGGTCCACAAGGTACTGTAATCTTTGAAAATATAAAACAAGACTTTACTGAGAAAGTCCATGAGCTCAATCGTTCATATATTAGCATAATCCGCCTTTCCAATATTAACATAGTCGAATCATAGATCAGTAAGCATCCTTCTCCCCTCTGTATTGACATTGCTAAACGCAATTGCTCAAACTTTCCCCGTTTTTCTCAATAAATTGCCCGGCTTTCTTTTATTCTTTCACATTAAAACCAAATCACCTTAAATCTATCCCTTTCAGACCACAATTTACCACTGGAATATCTCTCAGCCTACTCTCTCCACAACTCCACTGTTTGAGCCATTTATTGTTTGGATGTGATTAGGGTTGTAAAACCTAGGGTTTTCAAACTATTTCTCTCACAAAGACAAATAATTTCAGCATGCTAACTTCATCTTACAGCTCAGACTCCAAGATTCTATCCGAAGGCAGATGACCCTGATAAAGCAATCTGCCATCTTTTATATTGTTGCATTATACTCCGTTTTCGAGCCGTTTTGATTTAATGGACAAAAAAAACGCTCGAGAGTGTTCTAGCGGGTGTTTGTTAAACGTACATTTAAATTTATTTATTTTTAAGATAATTTAGAATAATTTTTAACTTTTTATTGTTATTTAATTAGTAAAAATATCTTAAATATTATATGTCAGTTTTGAATTATTTTATTTATTTAATAGTTTTTAATTTTTATTATTCATTTTGTGGACAGTTTGACTTTTCTTTTCTAATTAAAATTTACAATTCATGAAATTTTCAAGTTTTCATGGCATATGGTTTTGTTGGGAGAATGGTCTTGTCTCTCTTTCAAATTTATCTAGATTTAACATGCTTTCAAAGTGGAGATTCTTTTTAATATTTGAAAAGACACAAAATTTTGCTATTTTTACTAGTTATGCAATTGATATTCATTTTTTGCTTTACATTAGAGCTATGATTTGCTTCAATTTGCTTACACAGATTCAAGTGCAAGTGAACAAAGTTGCTCTCTTGCAAGTTTTTTAGATCATCGAGGTAATGCCCCTTGTATAGTTGTTAAGAGTGTTGTCTCTTCATATCTCCTACTAGGGTCACTCCCCTCCACGTGGATGCAAACATGGACGTAGCCAACCTACCATAAGAGATCATGGCTCTCAACTACCTTCTAGATGAATCAAGGATTATGTTGCCCGCCACTCCCCTCCACATGGGCTTAGACAGGGATTTAGCCAACCAACTAGAAGAGATCATGGCTCATAGCCACATGACACTTATTTTCCTTCCAAATGAGGCAAGAATTATGTTGCCCACAAATGTTCTTAGCATTCTTATCTACCATCGATCACTTCACATGGGTGTGGTGCCCTTCGTTGACCGAATCCTAGCAAGTTTCTTTGCATACAACTAGCAATTTCGCAAGTTCACGTCAACAACTTGTAAATGAAGGTCAAGATGAGGAGGGTGCTCTCACTAGATAGGAACCAGTTACTAATATTTTCATCCTCACTGATATATGGAGTAAACTAGATAATCATGATCCCTCTAATGGTGACCTTTTGCCATCTAACGATTATTATTTATTGTTGTTTGGACTTGAGTTCATTAGACTTTGCTTTGTTGTTTCATTTTGTTGTGTAGGCTTGGCCACACATAGACTTTGAAGATGTGTCTTCTACCATCCATCCTTTTTTTTATGAACAATATATTACTCTTTTTAATATTTAAAAAATAATGAAGCTATTGTTCATTTTTTAAACACAATAAAATGAAAATAACCACAACTATTTTCTAATGTTAAATAAAAAATAATCATGCAAATAAATACATTAATTTTATAGAGTTATTAAACTTTTCTATACATACATTTTATCTTATTTTATATGTCAGTTATTTAATAGTTTCATTTATTTACTTGAAAAAGTTATTTTATTTACTTAAAAGAGTTATTTTATTTAGTTGAGAGTTGTTTTGATTTTTAGAAACATTTAAGAATTATCTTAGTTTATTTACATTGTTTGGACTTTTATTTAAAGAGTTATTTTATTTTTAATTTTTTACATAAGAATTATTTTATAGCTTCGTTGACTACCTTTTCTCACACATCCTCTCTACATCCTTTCATCTTCTACCACTTCTTCATTACCATGTTAATAATTTTTATATAGTTGAATGCTAACATGAATAATAGACATCGACATAATAAATATGTCTAGATTTATCTCATAACATTCTTAAGACCACCATGCCAAGTTTCAAACTCATTGCTCCATCCTCTAGCACTTGCTAATATCTCCCTAAGCTAGTCACATAACCCATAACATTGTAGAAACCAATATTATCACCCAATACATGTGATTCCAAGAGAAGAAAATTCTTTAGCACACTACAAAAACTACTATAAGTGTGCTTTAAACTATTCAAAATACTTGTAACATTTTTGTATACAATAAGATGAGAAAATTTGACCATGGAATGGTACTCTAATAATAATTTTAGGTTTAACAAAATATATTTCTCTAGTTGGAATGTAAAATAATTCTAGAGGAGATGCAAAATTTGTGGCTTTAGGAAAATTCACCGCCAGCAATTCACCAAGAGAAAATTCACCGCCAATAATTCACCGTCACAAAAAATTCACCAACGAAAAATACACTGTCAAGTAAAATTTTCCACTGCAGTGAATTGTTGGCAGTGAATTTTACTTGGTAGTGAATTGTATGCCCAAGCTTGTGTATGTCTTTTGATGATATATTTTTCACCTATTTTTTTTAGAGGAGAAAATAAGGTAATGAATTTGTTGGTCAATATGGGGTTTGATCAATCTATTTTCTTAATCTTAATTAGAGATTCAATGAAGGCTTGGGAAAATTTTGGCCCTTGTCTATATTATAAGATATAACTCCTTAATCTTCATAAATAAATATGAAGAATTATATATGCTATTACATATTTTCATAGTTGTCGGGAAACTCCATTTTGTGAACATAGACAACGTACCAGTCCTCATATCCAAAATTTTTGGTCGTCTCCTTATTCATTTAACTCACGTTACCCTCTCTCGGTAACTATGCATATTTTAATAACTTGTACTACATAAAATATAAAAAATAGTGAGAATATAGAAGTGATAGAATATATGAAAGATAAAAATACAATCAAATATGATTACAAAATATATTAAATGAAGATAATTTTGTTGAATGAGAGAGAAATATATATTTTGTGTTTTATTAGATAATGAATCCCATTCACTAATTTCAAGCATTTATGTACATGAGTGTTAATAATGTAATCTTAATATTCTATCTTTCATTATTTAAAAAAAAAATCAATGTTGAAAAATGGCGCGCGCTGCTCGAGGGCTTTTGTCTTTCTCTGATAAGGTTTCCAACCATGTTTCGATGCTTTCTTCCAAGGCCTGCACCAATGGTACGGATGGTTCTCCTCTGTCGCGCGCTGAGAAGGGTTCTTCTTAACTTACAAATTGCCATCTCATTGGCAAAACCGGCAGTCTCCAGGCGTCTCTCTCAGATGAAAGGGATCGTGGCTGTGCGCCCTCTGTAAACCTCCCGGAAGGCTCACACGACGTTAGGATGGAGTCGCCCTCTGGTGTGAGGGCTCGAGGAAATGATTTTGCCCGCGTTCTGAAGGGTTCAAATGTCTGGGCGTCCAAACTGCAGCATGGACGTGTGACAGAAAATCGTGGGCTGGGGCACGGCTCAACCAACTGGGCGGGAGGCGTGAATCCTCTTTCGGCCAAGTGCGAGGTCGCCGCTGCAAATGGCAACACAAGAATGTGTTCACATTTCCTGGTCCGCCCCTCCTCTAAAACGTCGGAAGTCCGCTCGGACAGTTTGGCATTGGATAGGGAGGTTTTTTTGTCCGACCATGCTCTTGTTTGTCGATTCACAAAGACTTGGCCAAAGTTATGTGATCTGCACACTTGGGTTTCGGAAAAATGGAAGGTATATTGGAAGGTGAAATCAGCATTTACCCTTTTGCAAAGGGGTTTTTTAATTTTAGAATTTGATTCACAGGAAAATAAAAAATTGGTGCTGGAAAATGGCCCATGGATCTATCAAGGGGATTTTTTTTGTATGAAACTTTGGTTTTCCAATTTTGATTCATGTATAGTATTTCTGTGGGTGAGACTTAGTGTCTTCCCATCCAATTTTGGAAATTGGATTGCTTGAGGGCTATTGGGAATAGCCTCGGGAAATATCACTATTCATCCAAAGAAACTGTGAATTATCAAAACTCCACTCGTGCGTGAATATGCGTTGAAATCGATCTAGTCAATGGCCTCACTACCAAGATTGTGTTGAAAGTGGGTAACAGATACAGGAGGCAACTGATTGATTATGAAAAAATTACATTTAGATGTAGGAAATGCTTCTCAACGGAACACAACTCCTCCAAATGTCACTTACAACGTGAGTGCCTAAATTTGAGCAAACCGACATGGTGGATTAGGGTTGAAGCACAACATTACATCATTACACCCATGCCACCAAAGGACACCATACTTCATTATGCTTCTCCACACTCTCAAGTTCTCCTACACCTTCAACAGGGTGCCCAAGTTCAAGGGGCGATGCTCTAACTAATTTGGGCCAACCAGGGGGGAAGATCCTCCCAACAAATACAGTGCATGATATTGTGGACTCCTCTCAAGGTGACAATGATTGGATTGAGGTTAAGTGAAGGAAACCTACGATCGGGAAACACCATATGTTGCTTAGATCTGCCACAAAAGGTGGTATTAGTGGAACTCAAGTTTAATTACCCATTTTGATGTGAATTGTAAATCTTGTTTTCTAATAAATATAGAGTGCTACCCTCTGAGGTAGCGATTTTCCAAACAAACAAAAAAAAGTCAATGTCATAATTTAATGTAAATGCATCTAGTTGATGCCAATAGTTTATGTTCTTTTAATGCTCTCTCATTCATTGATTTATCAACTCTCTTCTACTTTTTTTTTATGGCTCAGGGTTAACTATTCTTGTAGTATTTACATCTCTCTTGATTGTTCTTATGACTCACATTGACTTATATTGATCATTTATATCAAATATATTTCAATATTTATTGTTACAAAATGATAGTTGTTTGTCAAAGGTTTACAAAATGATCTCTATGAAACACATTAAAAAAAAAAAATGAGAATGGTTATATAAATAGTTATTAGAAATACATACCAACCAGTCCAAGCCTCTGTCCACATCCTAGGCTTCTTATTTGAGTTGGGACCGATAAATGTATCCCCACAATACATACCATTGCAAGTATTTATCTAAATAGACAAAAAAACATTAGTAAATTTAAATTATTTAATATTATTTTCAAAACGAAATATTATTAATACAATCTTACAAATAACAATTAAAGATTCAAAAGAATGCACAAACATGTAAAATCATATCTATGATGTGTACTCTTTCTTAGCTTGATGGGCTTTTTTAGAATGTACTTTCCATAATTTCTATTATATTTATTTGTAACATCTACTTAGTTTTTATAATGATCATAACATTTCAAAAAGCTTTTGGTTATATCTATGAACTTTTTCTAAATATTTACCCAACATTTTTTGGGGTCATTATCTAATGTTTTGTATGGAGTATTATTATTTAAACAATTCAAGTTCATATTATAGTAATATTGAATTTTAAGAATTCTATGTTGGAATTGATATCTAAAGTAATTAATTTAGTTAAGATTTTTTTTGTCAAAATAATCTTTTGCATAGATATTTATATGTATATAATAGATAAATTTTAATACAATAATAATAAATTTTAACATGATTTTTCTACCATATAATTGCTATTAATTTTTGTAGTAGTTAGTTCTTTTTGTGAGGGATCCTTTAACTTAGATGTCATGATTGAGGTATATATCTTCCATCTTCACTCAAAGATTTGTACCTAGCCTTATTTGTTAGGGTACAAAATACCTAGACTTAGATGTGGTAATTAATTCAATCAATTTAATCAATAAACTTAATGCATACAACTTAGAAGTCAACAAAGATAACTTATTCAATTTAGATGTCACTTTGGGGATTCAAACATGGGTCATCATAGTGAAATTCTAATAATTTAACTAATTGAACTCAATCCTTTTAACTACAACCCCCATTAAATTAAGTGTATTGCCATAACTATTTATAGACAAGAGGGAATATAGGTAGATAAGGTATGCAATGATGATTTCTAGTGAATTAAGAATGAATCTTGTTTATTTAAGACTAGAAAAAAGTGATTTGAAGATAAAGATATTGATTTAATTATTCACATTTATATATTTCTTTGCATAAATAATAAAAAAATAACTTTTAAAGAACAACAATGATACCCAAGTCTAATGTATACACTTGTCTATATACTTGTATTTTTAAAATATCAAAATACATTAAAATTGTGCTATGAAATTTCATAAAAAATAATTGTTAGGAAATAGTGTCCGCATGGGTGTCATGATTAGTATGTTTAATAAAATAGAGTTATGTATGTTGATATTAAGTTGTTGAGAAACAACTCGATATTATATTATAGTGAGTGTTTGTTTGTATTATGAGTTGTTTTAATAACTCATATATTTAAGAGTTTGTTTATTTGTTAGTCATGTAATTATCTATGTAAGGGAGTTGTTATATGAGATTTCATCTTAATTAAGTTTTAATTGATACATTCAATGTCTTTGTACAACAATAATTAAAATTTAATTTATGTTTCATATCAAATAAACTTTAAATTTTATTTTCCTTATTGAGAGGTCTTAAAATGACATCTTCAAAATACCTAAGATGAGATGATGGGAAAGATGGTCATTTAAGAAAGCATTTTATTCCAAATGTTTTTAAATCATAATAATGTAAAAAAATTACAAGTTTTATCTTAAACAACTATTATGACGTTAGGTACTTGAAGAACCTAGAGATAGTTGTTCAACTATAAATATTTCATACTAAATAGATTATTCATATTGGGTGGGATGAATGGCTCAATTCATAAATTCATAATATTTGATCTATTTATCTATTTTTTTTATTATGGTGCTCAATTACAAGAGTTAATAAATATTAGAGATTAGATATGAGTAATTGCCAGTAATTAAATAAGCTATGTCAGGTTGCATTAAAAAAACCAACTTTTAAGTGCAAAATATTTAATATAAATCAACAACCATATTTTTTACTAGTTTATAGAAGGATAGGATGATGATTTTGAATGTGTTTTGATTGGTACTTGTTTACTTAGATTTTAATAGAATTAATAATTTCATATAATGATAATATAGATAGATCATCTCTCTCATTCTCACACACATATCTACATGTCATTTAGTCTTTATAATATTTTTCAAATTCATATGGATGGATACTTTGAACCATGAATATATATTTTGATAATACTATAGTATATTAGCGTAACAATATCATAAATATTGTGAACACACATTTTTATAAAAAATCTAAATATATTGTTGGTCATGTTTCCCTAGTTAAGGTACTTTGGGAGATCTAGATTTCATCTATTACATTCTTTATTTTATTTAACTAATCATACTCAAAGAAATATAATATAAAATAGAAAATGATAAATTTAATGTGTATTGTATCTTAACTATTTTATATAATTTTTTATTTAATTTATTCTAAAAATTCTTGTATATGAATTATATTTCAAAATTAAAATATCATATTATTACTTAGATTAATTTAATAATAGAAATGGTTTAATAAGCTTTCAAAAACATAAAATTCTTACCACTGGATCTGGAGCATCAGGTTGTTTACACATGACTAATGGAACACCGGTGTTTAGGCCCATTACCATACTTGCCGCCCAAACTATATATGAATGACCCTCTGATCCGAAGGAACCTTCAACATTCCCATATTCATTCTCTATCTATAAACACACAAGACATCAAATTTAACATTAATTATACCCACAAGGCAAAAAAAAAAAGTATACCATCTATTATCTTGATACTAAACATATAAATACTATTTTTTATTACTTTAAATATATAAGAGCATTGCTTCAATTTCAAAAAATCTATTAGTTAAATGGTTAGTAATTATATTTTATAGAAGATAAATGAATACAATATAAAATAAACTATTTACAATACCTTATTTACAATGTGATTTATTATATTCATATCATTTAAGGTCTTTATATCAATATAATATTGTACCTTTTACTTCTTAGTGACACATTTTTAGCTTATAACTATAATTTTGTTATATTTATGCATTTTAAAGAAATTAATGAAGATTGTATCATAGATTTAAAGTAAATCTAAACTTTAGAACTTAGGTACAATTTTTCTAATTAAGTTTCCCATGCCTTTATTTTTTTTAAATAACAAGCTCTTAAGGTCATGATGTGGACTGAGTTCTAAAGGATTCCATTTCCTTTTTAACCTTTTTGTACTATAGATCACTTTCTCTCTTAGAAGAGTTGTTTGTGTGAAGATTAATAATTTTTATTTCGCTTTCTCTTAAAAATGTGTTTGTGTTGAGGTAGATTTTTCTAAATAAATTAGGGCGATCCCACAATAATGAGTCTCACTTTTGAAACATCTTAATTTTTGCTTGAAATCATATATTTTTTAGAAAATTTAATTATGTAAGTCTTGTAGAGTTCCATCTAAAGGGTTTTAATTGAAGAGGGTTAGATAAGACCCCCTTAGATCAAACCCCCTTGGATAGAACCCCTCTAGTCTTAAATCATACCTACAATGGAGTCTCATTCATACCTATCAAAATGCTAACAAGAAACCACTTTTTCTTTACCTTTTGAGGGATCAAATAAATTCATCTAGAAATTATATTTTGTAAGTATGTAGCCCTTATTATAATTTTTTCAAAAAGTATAATTTTTAATATTTTTAATTTTATAATTAATATATATATATATATATTTTGAATGTAGGTTTTTCAACAAACATCAAGGTATTTGTTTCACACATGTAGAAAAATAGAAAAATAGAAAAAAATATTTCTAAAAAATATTTGTGTCCTAGGTATTGATGTCCTTGTTTTAGAAAATAAAATAAAATAAAATTCAATACATACGAAACAAGCTATGCATTACAACATACATCTATTTCTACATTATAATTACTCTGAATTAAAAAATTAATTTAAAAAAAATCTTTAACAAAAAATTATGACAAAATATTCATGCACTAGATATTAATGTTACAAATTTATATTTTCAAAAATATAATTTTATCCTTTATATTAAAAAAATTATGTGTTACGGCATAATCGCCACTTTCTAAAAATGTTGTTTACTATAAAAAATAGATTATTAAAAGTTACATTAAAAAAATCGTAATTTATTTCTATTTTTTAGATATATTAAGAATCTACACATAAATTCTTACAAATCACTGGTTCACATCATCTCCAAATTATTAATGGTTTAGTTTCTTAGGTTTCATAAAGTGAAAATTTGGTAAAAAATATTGATTTCAATGTCCTACTTTGGTCAAAAAATGAGATACAATATTGTGGGTTGACTCATCAAGGAGTCAATTAATATTCAAATAGGTGATATACATCATACTTAGAGATTATACACCCAATACTTGCATTAATTATTAGTCCTTTGATCACAAGATTGGAGATTTCCCTTTTATCACTCCTTGAGCCAACCTATTTTCTAAGCTTGTAAGAGACTTGCCTCTATTGCAAACCTTTTTATCTCTTGCTCTAGCTCTTATTACTAACCTTTTATATCTTACCACTTATTGTTTTGAGGGGTTTATCTTTTAAATCACTTGTGGTTTTCTTTGGACTACTTGTTTTGCTAAGCTTATTCTAATTTATAAGACTTTGGGATGTAATCCTAGACCACCCATATTTTTTCATGAAAAGTGTATATATTATTTTTACATAATTTTTAAAGTAAAAAATTATAAAATTGTTTTTGTAAAAAATAAAATTAAAACTATTTTTAAATGCACATGGATTGAGAATTTTATATTTATATCCAAACTTCTATTTGAAACTAAAATAACAAATAATAAAAAATAAAATTATGTGAAATTAATGAATTTTAAAAGGGAGGTCTTGTCACTTAATGATGAATGTAAACACAATATTCCCCTATCTAGCATAGAGTTGAATATGTTAGATGATAATGGTATGCAATGAGCTCAAAACTCAAATCAACAAGCCATTTTCATTAATATTTACCTTGAGAAAGCATATTATAGGATTGAATAACCAGTCATTCTTGTTATGCTTAAGGCTCTCAAGGCTTTGGTCCTACTTTTCTTTAGAATTTCTAGATGAGTTTTACTAATGTTTCTACTTATATTTTAATAAATGACACACAAACTAAACAATTTAGGTTCTTTTGATCCATTCAATAGGGATGCCAATAAACCCCTATTTTATTTGTTCTTATAGTTGAAGGATTTGCATACCTATTGGCCAAAAACATTTCTTAAAATGTTAGTTCATGGTATCACCCTTCTTTTGAAAAAGTAATAGCTAGTCATTGCACACTTTATTGACAATTCATTCCCCTCTTTAATTGAGGATGAGGAGAATATCAAATATTTCTAAGTTCCTTGAAACCTTTTGTGATCTAAATTAGTTTGGGAATTTAGAGGAAAATGCCTAGTAATGGACTAGTGGTATTGTAATTATACAACAAACAACATGGAAATGTTAAATATAATACCTATTATTCATATAATAGAGAGTTCATGCAAGTTTGTAAACTCTTTGGAAGAGATACATATCTCCAACTATGTTTCATTAATTTAGAAATAACCAGTATATACATTTTTCAACTCAAACAAACCAAAAACTAAGACTTCTAAAGTATGGTTTCCCTTGGAAACTAAAGAGTCACTACACATAAGTCATCATTGGAAGCTAAAATAGACAACATGACAAGGTCATACTAGCTATAAAATAAAATGCACAAAAAATATATATTCTTGGTATCCCAAATTGGTGGGGGTCCTAACTTATAACTTGTTGGAAAAAAAACTTATTTGGAACATTAGAAAGATCTCTAGAAGACCAACACCAAAAAATGAAAATAAAAGATTCTAAAAAACATAAGGGTCCTATAAAATGCTTTGAAGGTATCTAAAAATACAATTTACGAAGATACAAAAATTACAAAAAAAGATATTTTAATTTTTTTCTAGATTTGGCAATATAAATTCCACCCAAACACTCTAGGAGATCTACGTGGGATCATTCATCCTCATCGAGAAGAAATAAGCCCCATTGCACCAAGGATTTATAGTAGACAAGGAAACCCTTTTTTTAATTTGGTCCCTAGTGAGCCACTTGCCTTGGTGATGAAATTGTCTTGCTTTACCACATGGTAAAGATGGATTTGCTAATTCTTTAGTGTTATAGAAAGAAAATCAATAAATTGATCTTTGTCAAGTGGAATAGTAGTGTGCTATGATTCAATTCTTACTTGTGAATATGTTTAGCAAGTTTAGAAGTGTCCAATAATGGTGACAACTTTATATTAAAAATTAGATGCAATCTTAGGAAAGGGGGCATATTGAGCTCAAATTAATTCTCATCCATTTGTTTGAGGATGTTTTATGGGTCACATTGAAGGGAAAAATTATTCTTGTGTGGCCCTTGAAGTCATTATTTTTGGAGATGAAGCCAAAACTTGTCTCTAATATGAATCTGATTAGTTGTATGATGTTGATCATGTCTTTCCTTGTCTTTCAAGTTGGTGTGTTGTAGTATCTCATGAAATTTTTTATAGGTATGATGGATCTTCTCAATGAACCTAGATGTGTTATATACCTCCTTCTTGGTATGCAATTTGTTGTTTCATTGAACATCATAGATAGGTCTACATGAATGGGATCTAATGGTTAGTACCAAAGACAAACTTCAAATGGAGTATGCCTTATGGAGACATGTAATGCATAGTTGTAGGTATGTTAGTCATTAGGTATAGTTTCATACCATGTGTGGAGATGCTCTCAATGATACATCCACATAATGTGAATGATCATGCAATTCACCACCTCATTTTCCCCATCTATCTATAGGTGGAATATAACATGTTATCAAGTTGGTGTCCATCATGGCCAATAGTGATGACCAAAAGTTACAAACAAACCTACTATTCTTGTAGAAGATGATAATCGATGGAAAACCAAAGTCGGTAAAGCCATTCTCAAAGAAACAATTACTAGTTTCTTCTATAGATAACACTTTCTTGCAAGTGACTATGATGACCATTTTTGAGAATTTATTTACCACCACATACACACAATCATGACTATGTTTGGTTGTAAGAAGGCCTAACATGAAATCCTTGGAAATAGAATGCTAGGGCTTATTAGGAATATGAAGAGGTGTGTATAATCCTTGATTTTGTTTTACAAGATTTTTCATGGCACAATCTTTACAAAACCAAATATATAAGATGGGATCATGACACATTTTTCTATAGTAGAAATTATTTTGGAGTACAATAATGGTCATCTCCATTCCAATTTGTTCAACGACATGTAGTGTTCTTGTGATATCATATTTTATCTTCCTCTAATAGGAACACATATGTGTCCCATGTAACAAGGAACTCCATCCTACATGTAAAGATTAGTCACTTTTTTACCTTCTACTAGCCTTTGGTAGATGTTAGAAAAAATAGGATTGATGCCATACAATTGAGTTTAATATGTTGTTTGTTGTCCACAAGAGTGTAACACTACTATTAGATCTATGATCAAAGGCCGGCTCAAGCAATCTATAACTTTGGTACCACTTCCCTTCTTGTGATGAATGTTGAAGTGAAATTCTTGTATGTAAGTGGACCACCTTTGATGCCTGTCATTTTGTAACTTTACTTGAGTTAGCATAAATTACAAAAGATTGTGGTATGTGTGAATGATTTTCTCCTTCCCCAATATATAATATTTCAATTGTTTACAAGCTTGAATAATGACATACAGTTCCTTGTCATATGTAGGATACCTAAACAAATAGTATTATAAAAACTATTGTTGTGGTAGGAAAATGAATGCCTATGTTGGATAAGCACCACTCCAAGTGCATATTCAAAAGCATTTGTCTCAATTTTAAGAGATTGTTGTAGATCTGGAAGAACCAATATCGGTGTTGAACATAACCTCCTTTTCATTTCTATGAGTTCTCATTTTCATGTCTTTGTTCAAATGGTTTTTCTTTTACTACTCTCTTGAGTGCTTGATTCATAGGTTATACCAAGTGTGAAAATCCAAGAACAAACCTAAGATAAAAATCAGCCACTCCCAAAAATATAAAATATTTTTAGTGTTGATATGAACACCCTTGCTAACCATGATGTATCCCTACTATCAAATATTATCAGAGAGATTATGTTGTGGTAGAGTTGAGAGTACCTATTCAAAATAATGAAAATGATCCTCCTTTGTTTTTCTAAAGATAAGTATGCCATCCAAATGGACAACAAAGGAATCAATGAATGACATAAGTACATCATTATCATTCTCATGGAGGTGGTATGGTTTTTAGTTAGACTAAAATGAGAGGATAGCCATTTAAACAAGCCATATTTTGGGTTGAAAGTAATCATCTACACATTTGATGACTCAATTGGAACTTGGTGGCACCTAGATGTCAAGTTAATTTTGGTGAAAAAATTAGCCCTCTCAGTTGGACCAAGAGATCATCAATGTGAGGATTTGGATACTATAGTGATCTTGTTCAAATCTCAATAAACAATGTAGAGTCACCACATTCCACCCTTCTTTTTGGAAAGAAAAAGTAAACTTTCACATGGTGAGGCACTTGGTGAATGAGTCCTTTTTTAATTAATTATTGAATTTGGTGCTTGATTCCATCATTCTCCAAGTCTAACTTTCTATATAATGGCACATTTTTTAATTGTGTCCCAATTAGGTCAATTATATGCTTGACTTGATCATGTAGTGGTACACCTACTAGTGAGTTGAATACATCTTGATACCTTGACAATATTTGACCTATTTGCTTCTATTGGTGAATTGTAGTGATTTTTTTAGCATGATTAGTTGCTAAAACTAACCTTACCTCCACAAGTAGAATAATTAGTAGCATAAATTTTCTAGTTCGAGAAATCAAAATTTGGCACTATTTTTTACTAATCAAGGATACATATTTTGCAAAGATTAACTTTGGTATTTCATATTTTTCAATTAAAGACATGATATTTGATATTTTTATTCACCCATAATCTTAATAATGACAGTACATGATATGCAATAATTAATGTTGTGATGCTTATAAATGTATGGTTTCCCCAAGAATACACCACACACATGTCTAGGGGTGCCACATCACAAGTTACTTATCTTTGAATGGTTTAATGAAATAGGGTAAATGACACTCTATATTTACCAAAATAATCACCCTTGGCTCACCTACCCCATGGAGTATGGGTATGGATGGGGTGTTGTATATAAGTTAAATCTCTTGACAATCTGTACACAAATAACATTCTTGTGACTTCCACTATCAATAATGAAATATAGGGCCTTTTCATTTACCCACATTTGTGAATTGAATAGCAATTTCTCATCTTCATGGGGCAAGAATTTGGTAGAGGCAAATATTGCATATGGATCAACCTTGATTATCTAATCACCATCCTTCTTATTAAAAGGATCCATAGGCAAAAAATTGGGTTTGGTCTCCACTCCCTATGTTTCAATCATCAGTGTCTTAGTGGCTTGATGCCTTGGTGTTACATTGATGACTCCTATGAAATTCACACCACATACTTGTATATTTTTAGTGCCTTTAATATTTTCTACTAATACTTGTGAGGATAATTCCTTGGATGATTGCTTTATTGTGAGCTTGATACTAGCTTCTTCATTTGGTTTGTTATTTGCAAAACATTCCTTCTTTAATTTTTGTTTGATTTTTTATTGCATATTTGAAGTTAATTCTCAAGGTCTCAATATTCAAATATTCCATCTCAATTTGAATATATCCATAAAGCCCAATATAGCACTTCACAACCAAATATTTCTTCATATCTTGGATGTTGAGATTGTTAGGAAAGGTGACATTAACATTGCATTCCTATGTCATTCATGTGTTTCCACATTTCTTGGAAAGTGTTCTAGGGGCTATGAGAGGAAAACATGTAATATTGGTTTCTATGACAAATTGTAATTGCATTTCAAAGAGGTGAACACATGTCGACAATGGTTACAAGGCAAGCTTGGATAAGATTCTTTCTAGGCATCCACTTTTGGGAATATGAACAATCATGAGTTGGGCACCCAAGATTGGAAGGTGAAAGGTTGTCCTATTGTGTGATCAAAAGAGTCGTCAATGAGTTACAAAGCATTCAAAAAGGAAATAATTGTTTGGCTATGGGATAGGCGCCCATGTTGGAGCCATGCGATTATTATTATTTTATTATCATGTTTGTTGGCTAACCATTATCCTAGGCATGGGTTTTTTCTAGTGGTTTCTTGTCTCTTGTTTTAGGTTACTATTGTGGTTTTCCTCTCATAACTTTTTCTAAATTGGATCCATGAGATGGTACTTTTATGTTGAGCTAGAGGTATCCAAGTGTTTTTGGATTGATTAGAGAATAGAATAGAAGATTATCGTTGTATAAGTCTCTTTGCATATTAATAATAATCTTGTCATCTTTCTCATTTGGAGTTTCTTCCTTAAAGAGTTTCTCCACATAAATATGGTGTTATCTATGGTTTGCTGATTTTTATGTTATTTTTTATGTGCAATCACATATGTTTCATTTGGTTAATCTAATTTTCAGATTTACAATCACATTCATAAGTTGTTAATGCACTTTATTTTCACCTTGTTATCAATAGAGACTTGTTGATAATACATAGAAGGTGTTGGTGTAGTCTTGAACCAATTGATCATTTTTTTAATGAAGCAATTACCATTGCATATATATTTTGTCACATTAATATTTAGGAAAATACTCCTCCTTTATATATATTACAAGGTCTCCCCATGTGGGATTCTCATCCATCACTATATCAAATTCTTGATTGTTAGTATTTTCCTTACAATTTTATTTGGATAAAAAATTGGTCTCCCATGATTGTTGCACATGAGGCTTAGCTTTGTAGAGGGTAAATTTTATTTTATTAGATTTCTAAGAAATGGTTTAATAGAAACTAATTTTCCAATTTTTATATCTAATCAACAACAACATTTGTATCAAATTTCCTTCAAAAGTTGGGATATCAAAATTTTACATGTACTTGCAAAGGGGTATGACCACCAAATGGTCTTCCCATGGTGTTTGGTTGTAAATTATCTAATTATGCTAGAATAGCCAATTTAACTAATTCATCACTCCTCATGTTGTCTGTCTAAAGCCTCTTAAACCAACACCTAGAAGGGGTCTAATTAGTCACCCAATTATTCAACCATTTGCAGTTGTGTGTACCTCAAATGAAGGTAATTTGATGGGTCTCTTATCTCCAATCCAATATTTTGATACCATGACCACAAGTGATGTGACATTCAAGAGTGAACAAGATCTAATACTATTGATTTGAATTAGTTTGGGAATTTAGAGGATAACATGGGTCCATTGAGGGATTGGTGGTATTATAATTATACAACAAATAATATATGAAATGTGAAATATGAATAGATCTTATTTAGAATTTAGAGAGTTCATAAAAGTTGGCAAGCTCTATGGAAGAGATGAATGCCTCCAACTCTATCTCACTAATTTAGAAACAACCAATATATACATTTTTTAAACTCAAATGAACAAAAAACCTAGTAAGACTTTGAAATTATGGTTACCTTGGGAACTAAAGGGTCACTACACCTAAGTCCTCTTTGGAAGAAACAAGGACATACTAGCTACAAAATAAAATATACCAAAAATATTTATTCTTGGTACCTTAATTTGGTGGAGTCTTCACTTCTAGCTTGTTGGGAAAAATCAGATTTCTTTGGTGTGTTGGAAAGATCTTCAACAAAAAATAAAGTTGAAAAATAAAAATACAAGAAAAAAACCTAGGGCCCCCAAAAATGCTTTAAAGACCTTCAAAAATACAATTTATGAAGATGTCTAAAAATATCAAAAATGAAATTTTTGATATTTTCTAGATTTGGCCATGTAGATGTCATCCAAACACTTTAGACTATTTCTAAGCAAGAAAAATACTTTCATTAAGTAGCTTAAGAGATTTGCTGCCTTCCCAAAGATTTTGGTAGTTTAGGTTTAGTTGATGCACATCATCAAGGCATAACACTCTACACCATATGAGTTATTTAATTAAAAGGGATGTGGCTTGGAAGGTCCCTTTGAAAAATTATATCTCTTCAAGTCTCCTTTATATCTATACAACCTAGAGGAATTTAGGCTTGCATTCCCTTTTGAGTATTAGATCTCAAGTAAAAGGACATTAACATCTCCCATTTTTCAACAATATTGAGCTACCAAAATCAACATTTCCAATATTCAACACATTTTGTCAATTATATTGAACAAACTATTAATAATTTAAGAGCAATATAAACTAATAATTTGTGGAACCTTGTAGGTAAATTCAATTTCTAATTTTTTAAATTTGAAAAAATAATTATTTCTATAATATTTGATTAGTTTACAATATAAAATTATATTTCTACTATTTTTTACAATTGAAAATCATTTTATTGTAATGCAAATATTTTCATGATTCTTGGACATAGATCATTAATTCCAATATTTAGTGCACATGTATAGTTTTTGATATTTTTTTTGAATGTTTTATTTATTATTTAATTGGTAAAAATAGAAATTTCATACTATATTTTATCATTACACATTTCCCTTTACATATATATATATAGAAATTGTTTTCTTTCCATTAAAACAAGGATATCAATACCTAATGCACTACACATTTTAAGAATTTTTTGATTAATTCTATTATTTTTTCTAGTATCTCAAATAGAGGTAATTTTTGTTCATAATTGACCTACATTGATTATAAAATTAAAAAAAACATAATACATATAATTTAAAAAATCAAAACACTGAGGATATGTACTTGTAAAATTACATCTTCAAATGTCTTTGTTTGACCCCTAAAATATGAGGAAAATTATATTGTTGTTAGTATTTTGATAGGGTCAAAGGAGACCATGCCAAGGGCTCCACAAAGGGGGTTTCAATCTAACCTTAAGGGGTTTCAATATAAAGGAATTAGATCAAACCCGTTGGATTTCTTAACCCCCACACTTTTTCAATCATGGCATGGTTTTAGGAAAAAAATAGGTTTGGCTCACTAGTTGGACCAATTTTGCTTGGTTTATTCTTCACCAAGGCTTGTCTAAGTGGAACACCCAATCGACTTAGAAGTGTCAAATCCTAAGTTTCATTTATCTAGATAAACACAAACCATTAAAAATTTATTTTGATTTTGTAATAGAGCTTAGTTTGCTTGGCCATGGATTTGTGACTTCTTCAAATACTTTTAACCTAAGCCATTTTGATTTAACCAATTCACAAAATATTATTTAACATTAATGTTGGAAACAAAAAAAAAAACATCTAGAAGCACAAAGAATTTGATTAACTTTTCTCCAATATCCTTCTTTCATTCTGCTCTACAATTGAAAATAAAACCCCTTAATCCAAAAATTACCTTTTTTGATAGATTTTTACAAAATCACGAATTTGCCATTTTTGGTAATTTTACATGCTTATTCACACAACTTTGACAATTACTAATTATTTAAAGCTAACAAGAGTGACACTATTTTTCAACTAAAAAATCTAATTAAAAGAAGGAATTAAAAATTAACTAAAAAATACAAATTCTAGAAAAATCTTGAAAAACACAAAGTTTAATTTGAGATCTCATATGAAGGAATTTGGCTCTAGAAAAGTGTCCAAATGTGGTTTGATATTGGATTATACTCTTTGAGACGCTTCTCCACGTAAAATTTTAGACCAAACAGACCCCTGAGTCAAAAGTTATGACCTCTGAAAGTCCTATATCACTTTTTTTTTTACATAATGTTCTTTTATGGGATTGGCCATGCTTCCTCCAAGATTCACGTAGACTTGGTATAATTTTTGAGTGGAGATTTATCTCTATTTGAAAATAAAGATTATGTTCTAACACACTAGTTGATAAGTAGTTCTTTCCTTATATCAAAGTTGTGGTTACCTTTAATGATTTTCTACGAAGCCAAATGTAAGACCACAAGGTGGTTTTGGAGGTAGCCTATCTTGAAATTATATTGGATCACTATGACAATGCACCTTGCAAAGTTACTTATGTTCTACCTACATCACCCTGCATGTTTTGACCTTCCTCGCATAGGGGCCAAAGGTGAGGTCACAACATCTCTTATCGGTGCTCTCATAATTATTCAAGATGGTCTCCTTTGTTTGATTGCCATCTTTCTTTATGTCTTATTAGTATGATTGTGCTTTGATGGATGGGTAAGATAAATATAATCGCCTCGCTTTGGCTATTTCACCAAATCAAGAGACAATCAATAACATGTGGAACAAGAGGGGTGGAATGAAATAAACAATATCAATACATGTTGGGAATCAATCTAAGATGATGAGAATTTGTCAAATGTTGGATAGGACTCCAAATTGAATGACCCTGCTATTAATCTCTTAAATTTTACTACTTAATCTTTTCAAATAATGTAGCATTTTGAACAATTAATCTATCTTACTGCTAATTATATTATCTAAAATATCAATATTTTTATAAATTTATTATATTATACTTTAAAACATAATCTTACACCGTCTATATTTTATTAAAATAATAACTATTTTACTCTTACAAATACATTATACAACTGTTTCATTTTAAAAATAATAATTTAAATTACTTTTGAACATTCATGAATTGAGCATGTTCTTTGTTTTCAAACTCGTTTGAAAATGGAAAAAGACAAAACAAAAAAATTGTAAACGTTATGTACAAGAAATGACTTTGAAGATGGAGGTCTCTATCACTTGATCAAGACAGACAGTAAGTAGTCTGCAATCTAGCAGAGTTAAAAGTATGTTAGATGATAATGAACGTCTTTTCGCTATGTGACAAAAGAGGTGGGAAGCCAAATTTCTCGTGAGTGAAAGAATCGTTGTAACCACGCCAAGTGCCTTTTCCTTAACAAGAAACCTAACTAAATCAGATACTTCCCCTAATTAATCATTTGAAATAACCTCTGTACACGATCTAGCTTTTATCTGGCCAGAAATGGATTCCCCCCAGGGAAAAAGCCAGAAAAAAAGAGTTCTGTAAGTTAGGAAGGTAGTTACTGCCATTATGACTTACTGCTAGAAAATTTTAAAAATGGTTAAGTAACATTTCTTAATCATTCTGCACAGACAGACAACTGTAGCCCTTAGTGCCATGGAATCTTTAGAAGGCATTAAAAGTGAAAACAAGTTTGTGGGTAACAACTGTAATAATTATCATCTTCCCATGTTCCCCAAGGTATTTCTTATGTTACTTTGCATTTAAACAATCCTTTTAAATTACTACTTTCTGCAGGTCTTAGAAAATCAATACAGAGTTGCAGAGAAAACCCACTTGGGTGATGATAATGGGAATTTTCTATTTACCATTGACTTCAAGCAGTTCTTAGAAAATTAATACAGAGTTGCAGAGAAATATCACTTGGGTGATGATAATGGGAATTTTCTATTTACCATTGACTTCAAGCAGTTCTTAGAAAATTAATACAGTGCTACAGAGTTTGCATTTAAACAGCCCTTTTAAATTAATATTGTCCACATAACATAAAGTTAAGAAGTTATTAGAAAATTAATACAAAGTTACAGAGAATACACAGTTGGGTAATAATAATGGCCCATGGGAATTGACTTTAAGCAGTTCTTAGAAAATTAATGGACAGTTACAGATAATACATACCTGGGTGATGATAATGGGTCCTCCTTGGGAAGCAAAAAGACTTTCTGCTTTCATCATGTTTACAATCATGGTTGTGAATCTCTCCATCTCCCTCTGCACTCACCAATACAGTAGCAATTCATGCACCATACAACAAGCTATTTGAAATTCTCATAAATTCAAGGGCCTCTGTAATAGAGAAAAAAAAGGCAGTCTGTACCTTGAATGGTTCATTATCTGTTCTAAAAACTATGTCTGGTATATCATGAAGCCAGTAGGGAAATCCCCTGCAAACACAGGCAAAATGCACCATCAGAGAAACATATATTCAATGTGGTAGTAAAGTATCTATATTGTTATAGATTGAGAATGTGAGGCATACCCATAATTCCACTCTGACTCAATGTATGGCCCAATTCTCAGACTCACATACAGTCCTTTTGAGTGTATTAACTTCACAAATGAAACCAAATCGAACCTCCCATCAAAATTAAACTGCAATCACAAATACTAACACAGCATTAGACTTATGAACACAATCTTATAATTATGATTCAAGTTAAAATCAATTACCTTTCCTTGCTCTGGCTCATGCATATTCCAGAACACATATGTCTGAATGCAATCCAATCCTCCTTCCTTTGCTGTGTCTATCAGCCCGGGCCACATCTGTAAAAACCATTGAATATCCATCCTCAATTAACAAACACAAAATACACAATGTATATACGTACATATTTTTACCGATGAAAAATTCCTCTGCTTATTTGATACCCACCTCAGGAGTGCTACGAGGGTAGTGAATTGATCCAGAAATGAGTAGTTTTCTTTGTCCATTGATAATGAGAGAAGTACCATCATATGTAACTTCATCTCCATTCAGGCCTTGTACCATAAAAATGAATACCCACAAACAGAATCCTGCAATGGCAGCTGCATTTGACATTGCTCTTGCACTCTGAATTCCAACTGCCTGAGGACTCTGTTCTTTTGGGTGGCCCAGGATCTTAACAACACACGTCTTATTAATCTGAAAACTTCCTTTGTGTACACCTAAATATTTTCTGTGTGTGTTGTCATTGCACCCAAACAGAAGAACTACATGAAAAACTGCCTTTTTTTGGTAAAGCACTGTACCCACCTCTTGAAATTTGAATGTGAATTTAAAAAGTTATACACTGTTACAGTAGGTAGGTACTTTATATCAAAGCCTACTAGTAATGTGGATTAGGCGTAAGACACTTGAGTACTTCATATAGCTTTCAAACATGGTATATAGAGGGTCACATGAAGACAGGCCAAATGCTGTGACCAGAAATTCAATAAAGTGGCATATTTTAAATGATTTCTTTCTTATACGGTACAACTTATGGTAATAATTTTTTCTTTAGCAAAGAATACTATGCATTTTATGATAATTTTTTCTTAAGCAAAGAATACTATGCATTTCTTAGTGGATGGTACAAGTAATGTAAACCAGGAGGAATTCAAGCTCAAGGATATGCTCGGTGGTTGAGTATGGAAGTGTGAGGATGAGCTTAGCTTAGGACACAGAATATGGTGTAACAACTTTAGTTCCCTTCAAGTATAACAATAACATTAGCTTTATTGATACTACTACTTTTCATTCAAACACTAAAAAGTATCATTTCAATAGCAATAACATTTGTTAGACACACCTCCATCAAATATGTCAAGCTGCATTCTTATTATAGAGGAATAGACTCCTGGTTGTATTGAGACCGGTTAAGCCTCTTATGAGGTTCCTTGACTATTATGTATGCAACTTAATTTTAAAGTGTATATATATATATATATATATGAAATTTGATTAGAGATAAAAAAAGTATGCACATAATAATAATATTATTTTAGTTTCAATGTATCATAATATGTTTTTCTTCTGTTCGACTAAATATAATTTACACATATATAGGAGAGTCTACTCCTATATTCAAGGAGAGATTATCTCCACAAATCCCTATTTAGTTGTGATTGTTACTCACGTAACATACACAACTCAAATCATATGAGTTGTTAAAACAACTCCAAACCATAATATATATTATTGTTAATATAACCATAATATATATTATTGTTAATATAACCATAATATTACTAACTACTAACGTTTACATGATAATAATTACGCGACTCTTGTAATTATTATTTACCCACTAACTCATATCACTAACTCATATTTCCACACACACACACACACACATATTCAATTTTTTAAAGTATATTAGTTGATTCAAGATTTAATTTATTATTTAATATAAACGTCACATTATTTTGTTTATAATTTATCTAACCTAATTTACATTAGTTTATGTATCTTAAATAATATCGTAATTGTGGTTTTGTCCCCTAGACAGTCATTAGTATGGTTGCATCCTCCTTTACCGAAATTTGAATTTCTACATTCGAAAGCCAACAATGTTGAGATTTGTCTATTATTTGTTGGTGTGGTCCATAATTTTGAATTATATGTCTAGGGTTATGTATTTAAAGGCATCATCCTAGGACATTTGCATGTCATTGTATCATGTTATAATGGAATAACAAATCATAAAAAAAACATACAAGTG
The DNA here is from genome assembly GCA_007258455.2 of Sequoia sempervirens. NCBI lineage: Eukaryota > Viridiplantae > Streptophyta > Pinopsida > Cupressales > Cupressaceae > Sequoia > Sequoia sempervirens. Next base: position 32,670 of record VDFB02386828.1, read on the forward strand.
TTTCTCCTTTTTTAGATATTAGTCATATAAAAGTAAGTTTCTAAAATTATACTCATAAAAGAAAGTTTCTAAAATTTAGAAAATTAACTATGAAAGAACTTTCCTAAATTTACTATTGAATACAAAAGTAAGTTACTAAATTAATATAATTAAAATTACAAAATATTGAATTTTTTTTAAAAACAAAAATATTCTTTGATATCATTGTAAAACGTTTTTTAATAATAGAAATAAAATTATAAAAAGAATGAAAAACAATTGTTCTTTTTAAAAATTTAGAATTAATACATTCAAATTAGAAAATTCAAGAAAAAAGAAATATCCTAAATTTACTATTACACATAAAAAATATTCAAAATAGATGTCTGGAGAAGGATATCTCTCGACGTATTTTATATATATTACTAAAATAATATATATATGCTAGTTACTCATCATTTGTAAGCATCAAGCATCAACAATTTATTAATAATCAAACAATCAACATCCATTTTTAAAGCATCTTTCAAGTACATTCTCTAGCACACTCACTTATTAGCTTGTATTGGGTTTCAATAGCAATCAATAATCAACATAACAAATTATAATGTCATGAATTATTGACATCTATTGCCACCCTTACCACTTTTACTTTTACTATTGATTTAGTCTTGGGGCTTGACTAAGGTGCAAGAAAGTCTTGAACTTCAACCAATACATAGAAAGGCTTGCTATACTCTTCAATACCACCAATATTTTCCTTACATCATATATTATCAACTGAATAGGCATTGCAAGTACCATAGGTCAAATTTTGTTAGGGTCAGATTATAGAAATTTGGATGACACCGTGCCCTTGATAGGATTTGTCTATTAGATAGTCAACTTCTCTAATTTTAGTCATCTTAGTTTCTAATGTATAATCTAATTCCAAGATTTGGTTTATAGGTTTTCTGACAAATTAATGCTAACCTAAGCTCATCATTCATCAATTTCAATGTATGCAACTCTAACCATCTCATTTCTATTTTTAACCTAGGCTCATCTTTCATCAACTTCAATGTATGTAACTCTAACCATCTCATTTCTATTTTTAGCACATATTCATTTATGGTATTATTGATTTAATTCAATTGATCTATCATGTTCAAATCCTATATCTAGAGTGTTAAATTTATGTTTAATTGAATTGTTCACTTATTTAACATTAGATAATTTGAAGGGTCATTTTATTTCCCTTCATTTTTGTGAACCCCTAACTTACATGCTTACCCATTAGGATCAAATCTTTGATTTTTATCAATTTTAGATCTACGAACTTTGATTTTTACTATTCTTCTTTAGATTTATTTTCTGACTGTGCTCTTAGTATTTAACCTAGGGTTTGAACCCTAGTTGATTTTCACCTTTTAGATCCCCTTATTGTGTTCTTTCCATTATTAAACCTTAGTCATGGATTCTCATAGATCCTTATTTTTAGCCTCCACCCATGCATGTATAAAGGATTTTAATGTTTTTTTATAATTAGTTACATACATATGATCCTTTGATCCTTGATGACATCATGTGATTTTTCATCATCATTTATGGAACTTGCCAATATTTTCCTTCCCTTTTACATGTTTTCAGTTCACTTATAGTCCATGAATTTAATATTTATTGTACTTTTTTTATGACTAGCAATAATGATTTTTGTGATTCTAAAGTTGATCATAATCTTTCCATGATTATTAGTGATGCTTTACTTTTGAGTACATTCTCTTCTTCTTGTGATATACCTAATGAGGAGGTACATGATGTTTGGTTATGTTTTGTCTCTTCCTCTTTTCCCCTCACATGATGTTGCTTTGCCTCATGTTGATCACATTTTCAAACAACTCATGATGAATCCACTAATGTTATTGATGCCTCATTGTTTGACGATATTATAGTTCATGTACCTTTAATGCACATATTTTTTGTGAAACACTACATACATTTAGTACCTTAGCCCTAAATTCTAATCTAGGGATCACGATTTATGTGATGAGGTTATTACACAATGTTGATGAAGTTTCTTCTTTATTTCTTGAAGGTTTATCTCATGGGGAAATTAGTGAGGCTTGCTTAATTGATGAAAAATCTTTATTATAGGTCTCTTAACCATGATGTTATTATATGGTTAAGGATGTTTATTCTTCACCAATAACTAATGATAGCAATATAAGTATTGTAAATGATTCAATATATAATGTTAATTTGGACCCTACTCTTTATCTAGTGCATATATCATTAGGGATACAATGATGATGGATTAAATGGAGACCGTATAAATGCATACACACATGTTAAATCTTTACTATTCTTATATATATTCACATGCATGATGATACTTTTCTAACATGTATATGTATTTAGAGAAACTTTAATGAGTGACACTTTACTATGGTTTGATGTGTCTCATTCTTCATAAAGTATGCTTATCTAGAATGACAAAATGGGTGTGCCTTCTTGCTACCCACCCTTTTTTTTGTGAATATGTAACTTTATCTTTATTATTAATATAGATAGTACTTGCCTATTCATCAAAAAAAAAAAAAAAAAATTCCACTTCAAGTAGTCATTTACCATGAAGTTTAAGGGTGTCTATTCTTTCAAGTGACACACTATATTTAGATTCTCATAATGAATCTCTTAGGAAATATAATGCATCATTTTTTGGGGACCATTCTAAGTGCGGTTATTATTGAGAAACAAGGTGAAACCACTATAATAAAATTTATTACAAGTGTATGAAATATAAAATATAATTTATTTATCCAAGGATTATTGTATGATGATTATGTCATTGCATAAAATTAGTAATAAGAATAAAATCAAGAAACCATATGAACAAATGATTTACTAAAAAAAACCCCTCTAGGAAAAAATTCCACACAAGAAAGAGGGCAAGTATTTATAAATATTCAACAAAGAGATACATCCAACACAATAACACTCTCTTCACTTTAACAACACTCTAATATCACATATGTACATGCCAAATAAAGTATGAAACTATTATCACATGCTACTAATTTATAGAGAAATGAGATATAAATACCACAAATGATTTCGCAAAATAATGTACCATCAAACAATGGTAAAATGCAACAAGTTCGATGTTCAAAATGAAAAGGCTCTTCTATGAACAGTAAATGTAACTCCCAATGAGCCATGCATAGCAACAATAACCTCCACACATAATAGATGATGTTTCTAACTTGTAACTCCTCTATAATGGTCAATATCCAAAGGTAGGCATCTAAAATCATCACCCAACTCATATGGGATCCACCAACAACATACAAGATTTTCCACTACTCAATTCTCACACCCAAATTTAGAAATGTGTTAAATTAACTTCCTAACTACCACTACCAACTCCACCTCCTTCATGAATACATATAATAGATAATGCTAATATTTTCAAGAAATATTAATTACAATTTTTTTCCAATTACACGAGCTAGACACCTAAGGACATTTTCTAAGAGTGTTGTAGATAAATAAAATATAGATAGGATTGCAAGGTAAATGACACTTTAATCCTCCATGGCCTTAATAAACAAAAATAACTTATTTGTGGTCACTATCTTTGTAAGTGAATTTGCAACATTATCCAAAGTGTCAACCAACTCTCTAACAATAATTGACCATTCTCATTCATTTTTTGTAAAAAGGTGATACTAAACATCAACATGATTAGTGTGAGCATGATACATGGTGTTCCTACCCAAAAATATAACACTTTTAACAATCCTACAATCAAAATCACTATCTATACAAATTCTCTATAACCAAGCAACCTATTTAAATGCATGCATATTGTGCTTTGGTGGTGGACAATGAAACCATAGGTTGAATTTTATTCATCCAACTCACTACACCTAAAAATAGATAAAAACATAGTCATTAGTGAACCTTTGACTATCCAAGTTACCTACCCAATTTGCATCAACAAATCCCTAAATATGTTCAATGACTAGTCCACATCACCAATACCATGATAAAATAAAGAGTATTCAAAATTTCCACACAAATATCTAAATAATATCAAATTTCTATACAAATATATAATGGGCCTCTTAATGAAAGCCCAATTATCTCTACTAGGGTTATACATAAACCCTATAAAAAATCCTATTACTTGGGAAACATATGGTCTAGTGCAAACCATTGCATATATTAAACTACCAACACCACTAGCACTAGAAACACTAGATTTTCAAGAAATATTAATTATAAATTATTTTCCAATTACATGAGCTAGACACCTAAGGAAATTTTCTAAGAGTTGTAGATAAATAAAATATAGATGGGATTTCAAGGTAAATGACACTTTAATCCTCTATGGCCTTACTAAACCAAAATAACTTATTTATGGTAAAGTTGGGCTCATATCTCTAGCTTCTTCATCTATTTACACACACATAGCCCTATGTATTCCCTATACATTTACACACAAACACTTATCCATTCACCATATTCACCCACTTATCACACTTATCTACATACCTACCTCCATTTTACCATTTACCACCTAGATTTGATAGCTATCCCATTCTAGGACAAATTTATTGTTGTAGGTGATCTTGTGATCATGGACGTGTCCCCTTCCATTTTAAAATTCATAATTCAAATTTGGCCAATTGACCTCATCCACTCTTCTAATTTGAATTAAATAAACACACTTTTGACATGATTTGACGTTATATGCTATTATTTAAAGATATTCAATGTATTCATTCTAATCATACACTTAAGGATTCAAAATACACCACCCATGAGTATTGGAGTAATTAATAGTGACACATTTTGATTTGGTACATGATAAAAAGAGTAAAGAATTTGTATACCTAGGCGTTGTTGGATAGGTGTATCATACACCTTGTAATTCTAATATTCAATTTATTTATTATCTATGAGCTCTCTCATTGAAAAGGGTGTTCCACTATAATGGAAGTTATTCCATGTTTGTATTGTAGTGTATGATGTGTTTAAGAAGTTGTAAGAGTGTCTAATGCCATAGAAAAATGCAAGAGCATCTTATGACATTGTAATATGCTTAAGCGATTGTATGATAATTCTATGACATGTGTAAGAGCATGTAAGAGGGAAGTTACATTGTTGAATTGAATTGTTCACCAACTTGTGATGATTGTTATGGTATGTCATAGAGCATATTGGGATGAAGATAATGGAGAAAAAATAGAGCATCCAACCTGGGGAGGAGGCTATGATGGAGCTAGATCACAACTTATGATAAGCATAATAGAATATTTCTAAAAATAGTCAATGCACTTCTTTGGAATAAGGATTTGGAATTTGGACACCATTTTTTAGATCATAATTTTGGCCCATGGCTTGTGGTTTACCACTCATGGTTTCATGAACCACTTCTCCTAGTTATTTAGTCTTTATGTGGAGGTTTCATAGTATACTTATAGATATTATTATGCTACTAGAAACTATTTATACGCCCATTGATGTGTAAGAGTGCATGTTCTTGGATTGTATTATAATCACATTGTTACTAACAATACAAAAGACATTGACACCTTTACTGATGGCTTTTTCCTTAAGGGTTTTTTGGCAAAAAAATTTTGTGTTTTGGGATTATAATATCTTTGTGTTATTTTATTATGATTTGTTTAGATCATATTTTTTGTGTGTTCTCCTCTTATAGATTAGTGTAAGAATTGTTTCCACAATATTAACTTCCTTTTAGGTGCTTGCTTACTATTTTTATATTTGTTCAATTTCTAGGGATTGATCTAGGTAAAAGCTCCTTATGAAATATGGAAATAATTTAAATTATTTTTAAATATCACCACTAAGTCCCCAAAGCAAAGAAAAAGGTCACATATTAGACAAATTTATAGAGCACAAAATCATTGATGGCTATGATGAATATGGAGCTCAAGTGAGATCCATGACAACAAATTCATCCTGGACCTATGGACTTGTCCTTACCAAATGGAGATCTAGAACATAATTTTAGGCAACTCATTGATAAAGAGACATCATTTGTAGGTTCGACATTAGATAGATTTTGGAATATAATTTATTTAATATTAATTTATTAGTTATTGAACTAAGTTTCATCCTCTATCTTATTATAATTCCAAAGCACATTACATTTAATTTATTAGTCTCAACTAACATCTCTCTATATATTTTGTTAACTTAGGTTGATTGCTCTTATTCGATTGTATTTATTTAGTTATTCTGGGATAATCTAAAAAGGAAACATTATTTTCCTTTTTAATTTTGGTTAAAACCCATTCAATCATACACATCCCAACCTTGTTATTAGGGTTTTTAGATTTTTATTTTTATGATATTACATTCTATTTTTAAAGATCTACCTTTTTTTTAACATATTATACTTCATTGATATATTATATTTTAGGGTTAGTGTTTTTTATTATGATCTTTTTCACACACCCTACCCCTTGGTTACCACATTGGGGTTTCATTTTTAGATAAATATATATTATTATTCTCTAATTTTTCAATATGAAAGTAATATTTTTAGCTTTATTTTTATAACTTTAGTTGATGTCAGCTAGGAGTGCTTGCCAAAACTATAACATGACCCAAACCAATGAGAATGAGCTCTATTTTTATGCTCATAACGAAATCATCAATGAGTACATGATCATGATGCTCATGTAAATAACCAATATTTTATAAATGAGGGGTATTTTTGTAAATGAAAATTTTTGTAAACAACTAGTAGATATGTTTCATGAAATATTTGCAAGTGGGGGGTAGTTGAAGGTGGGGAGACATACTTTGTCATTAATGTTCTTATTTTTAGATGTGTAGATAGATATAGGAGTTGTTAGAGACTCATTTATGGAGGAGACATTTATAGAAGGTGAAAACATGATCATATCCAAGGAAAAGTCTATTACTTTATATGGACCACAAAACAATACCTTTTGAGTGACTTAATATTTACTTTACATGCATGTGTCTGAATACTACATACTTGAGATACATGATCATTTTAAGATTCACATGTACCTCAAAGTGGGGGAAAATATAATGGTGAAATTTGCATACCCATGCCCTTTCCCAATTAGCTTTACATCTATTTTGAGGTAAGGTCTTGGTACATGTACATAGTGACAAACACCATGATATTGTGTAAAGTTGGGGTTATTTATCTAACCTCTTTATCCATTTACAAACACATACCCACACTCTTATACATTCTCCTTGTTCACCCACTTATCACACTTATCTATGCACATACCTCCATTTAGTTACTTGTCATCTAGAATTGATTGCTATCCCATTTTGGGACAAGTTTCTAGTCATGAACTTGTCCCCTTCCATTCAAATTTTAAATTCAAAATATGTTGATTCCCCCCTCCATCATTCTACTTTGAGTTGAATAAACACACATTTGGTGTTATTTAATGCTATGTGCTAGTATTTAAAGACATTCAATGCATTCATGCTAGTCATCCACTTAAGCATTCAAGAGTACATCATTCTAGAGCATTAAAGTAATCACTTGCAACACATTTTGATTTTGCACAATAAAAAGAGGAAATAATTTATAGATGCAAAAATTCTTACATCATCAATAAAGAGATGCAAAAATTCTTACACAATTGAATCCAAAAATCATCTAGCCATAATCAATATGGATTGTGGAAACTTGATATCATTTATTGGTGATGCAAAAATTCTTACACAATCAAATCCAAAAATCATCTAGCAATAAGGAAATAATTTGCATACTTCTAAGGTACTTGCCTACTGCTTATGATATATTTTCAATTTTCAAGGATTGATCTAGGTGAAAGCTCTTTGTGACAACACCGATCCTTTGAGGTACTTTAAAATACTACCATGTTTCCAAGCATTTATAAATAGTCAAGCATAAGGTTACATATTAGGTGAATTTGTAGAGAAAAACATCACTAATTACAAAGGGCTTCAGGCAAATTCACCACCAACAATTCACTACCAACAAATTCACCACTAACAATTCATCGCCAACAATTCATCTTCATGACAAATTCATCTCGTGGAAAATTCACCACCAGCCATTAAAAATATGAAAATAGATCCACAACTATAAATTAATCCTAGATCCACAAACTTGTCCTTACACAAAACCAAAATACAACATAAACTTTCAAGCAGCTCATTGATGAAGAAACATTATTTCTTCAATCTAACAACAAAACATAATCCAGAATCTCGTTTATTTTAGTACTCTTAAAAACCTTATTTTTATATTGAATTAATAATTAAAAAGTTGACATATTCATGCTGACAAACAGTTCAAACAAAAAGTTAGCATATTCATGGTGACAAACAGTTCAAACAAAAACAGTCCATGTATTTGACAAGAAGAACAAACAACAGCAATTGAGAACAAGAGTCCATAACAAGACAGAGAATAGAATACCATGATGTTGTTCTTCCCTCCATTACTGAATATCATAATGGTCGAGAACACACCTTTGCTATTTTTGTATCGCCATGATGAAACCAAGAACAAGGAAAAAGCCTTGTCTCTTAAGATTTGTATTGAAGTTATCCAGGCCAAACGAAGCGTTATTTTTTAGATGCTCTTTTTGGTGGAATCTAGCTTTAAACATCGATAAAAACAAAATGAAAATGGATCTTTCCTTTTATCAGGAAAGTTGCAGAGCATTTTCTAGTAGTATTCAAAGGACAAATTTCCATTGTTTGGAATAATGAAAGTACAAATTCAATTTTTTAATTAGTTCTTAACTACGTTCAAAGTAATGTTTTTGGTTTGTATGTATTCTCTTTTGATAACTTGTAAAAGAAGGTACTGAGTTCTTGTACTTACACTTGAAATAAGTTAATTCAATTAAAAAATAAGATTATATATATTTTTAAAGAATAATAGATTATATTTTTTTATATCTCAGTATTTCTAGTAAATAAATATGTCGCAATTATAATAGAGATTTGTGTAGTTGGTTTAAGGAAATATTTTAGGTTATCTAAGTGATATATTTTGGAGTGGAATTTGGTGATATAATAGTTTGTTTCATCTATATTGTTTTGTTCATAACTTAAGATTTCTAATAAATATATATAAACTTTGAATATTGAGTAACAAGCTAAGAGTTATGACATGCACAAATTAAGGTAATTTAAGATTAGGTGATTCCAACAAATACCTTTAGTTTTCTAATAAGCCTATCTTTATTTGACTATCCATTTGTCATGACCCTCCCCTTTTGAATTATTATTTGATCATTTTATAGATTTGTTATAGTCGATTTGAATATTTATAAATGTGAAGCAATTACTAGAAATTGATATTTCCTTGTAGTATTGTCATGCATAGGAGAATGAATAGGATTGATTTGCTAAAGTCTTGGTTAATATAATTATTAGCCATATCATGCTTCAAAATTATTAATGATTGCTCTCCATGGATTTCCTTATATAAGTTGTGGTTAGAGTTGCAACATTAGAGTTTGATTACCATTTGTAGATAATCCTAGGAACATTGCATGTATATGTTCCATTAAAGGTACTAAAGAAACATTCAAATTAGATGATTGAAATTCCTTGTTGATGATTATGTGACTATAATTATCTATGTGTACATTTGTACCAAGTTTCATTAGACTTGGTGAATGTGGTGAAGGTGTTGGTGTGAATGGGGTTATTTCCTAACTAGTTATTAGTGGGGACCTATTCACATTATTATAAGTTTAAGTTTAGGAGTTAAGTTTCCTAGTTGTCATTTCTAGAAGTTAGTTGTAATTGGGCCATGTCTCATTACTTACTTTTAGTTATCTAGGCATTTAATAATTCTCTCATGTATTTAATATTTGCATTGAGAATTTAATGTGTGTGTCCTAGGTTGTTATGACTTAGTTGTCTCGTGTGATAGGATTAAGACACTTGTCATGATCTTGTCTAATCTTATCTCTCTCCTTGCCTATATAAGCAAGGCTTCATACGTACATTATACCAATCCAAAAAGCAACTCAGTTGAGTGTTGTGTAAATCCAATATATCATTACAATCTTGAGTATTGCATATTGGCCACATCTTGAATCCATTGTTGCAATTTCATGTTCTTGCTTTTCCTTCTTGTGAAAGGTTGTTGATTTTTGCAGATGATACTAGAGGCTTGAGTCCTTGAGTGACTCAAACATGTTTTATGAGCTATAGTCTCAGCTCCTACAAAATGTTGATCTATAAACTAAATATACTTGTAGAAGGAGAGTATGTTGTAAGACAATAAATTGAGCGTCTATAAAGAGACCTCTTACATCAAATCTTTGTATTTCAAATAATATAATTGTGATAGTCCTTTTGTGGTGGTTTTTTTTTTTGCAAGGGTTTACCACATAAATATGGTTTCTCTTTTATTTCTCATGTGGTTGGTGTTTTCACATGAAATTGTACCCTACTGAACTAGGCTCAACATTCCAATGACACAATGGGAATGATTTCAAGTGCGAGAATTTTGTTGTTAAGATCAAACCTCTGGAGAAGGTCATCTTCCTTTTGAACCTAGGTGTAATAGTGCTAGTCTAACCCAACATTAAATCAACTCTAAAATAGTCCTACTACTAGCAACATGTAGAGGAAAAGAGGTATAAAGAGCAATAAAAAAACTAAAGGAGTGGTGATGAACCTAGATTAATGGTGTTGGGTAAGTGCACAAAGTTGAGTCCACGAAACGTGGAAGTTTTTGCCTTAACCAAAAAATTGAAATAAACTTTGACAAAATGGGATCCCGTTCAAGTTCGAGATCCCGAGCCTAACGCAGAACGCGATCCCACTTTTTAAAAATTGGGATCCTGTTTCCCATAGGATCC
>VDFB02386829.1:0-14238 GCA_007258455.2 Sequoia sempervirens
CTTAATCACAATGTTGTATCTAAGAGAAATTGTAATAAGTTTAATTAGATCACATAAGATGTGTTAAACCATGAAGACATTAATTAAGTAATTTTACAAAGGTTATTTAATTAATCACATTGCCATTTAACATTCAACACATAAAGACAAGTAATAAAACATCAAATATTCATATATATATATATATCAAATTTTTTTGTACATGTCATCAATATATATAATATCACTGAGGTTTGTGACTACTAGATCCCTCAGAATTTGGTACTTGTGCTTGTCCAGTAGTGATACATCAGGAGATAGTGGTGTGTTATCATGATCACAATCCAGTAAATCTAAGAGAAAACTCTAAGCCTTGTATCTACCTGAGGGCCTCCCGATGTGCCCCTACTACCTAATCCCTCCTCGCCTGTAGTTGAGCTACCTCTAACTCTAGTCTCTCAAACTCTACTAGGGTCTAGGATGACTATCCCTCTGCTACAGCAGCTACAGCATCACCTTGGTGAACTTGCCTCCTCAAACTCTCATATGCTACTCGCAGTCTCGCAAATGGCCTAAGTGACTCTGGGTCCTAATCCACAATAGGTGAGGGCACATATTTTGAGTTTATGGCCTCCTCATCGACCGACGTGAGTAATATCTCTATATTTTCCTATTGATAGAGATCCCGTAAATATCTCACAGCTTTTGCAAGATAGAAAACAATAAATAATCAGTACACATAATTATATATATATATATACATATAGAGCATAAGCATAAACAAAAAGTACATGCATAGATAAAATATCATCACCTATATCTATGGCATGTTGAGAAAACTCAACCTCAACCTCTATAGGGGGCATGGAAGATGTGCTAGGTCCTTCATGACTGTGGGTACTAGTTCCTACTACGGTCGTTGCTCGTGATCTAGTCATACAAATGGATGAGGGCTTTCCCTACTCATGTTGATCCTCAGTCGTTTCCTCATCACCCTCGGTCATGGGTGGCTCCTCCTCTTGGTCCTCTTCCTACTCCTCCTAGTCCTCATCCTCCTTTCCTCTATCCTAGCCATCATAGTCAGGATCTACATCCTCATCGTACTCCTCATCTATGAAATTTGTAAATATGTTTGTAGCCCTGCACCATATCTCCTTGGCCTTATTACAATGAAAAAGTAAGTTACAATTTACTTCACTTTTTTCTCTTATGTATGTTAAAACTAGGTTTTCACTATATTAGGGTTAAAAAGTGCTTTTCAATGAAATTAACATAATGGGTGCTAATGAACTCTATTTTTTACATCATTTATGGCATTAGAGTCATGATTTTGCTCCTAAGATCATAAACCATCTATCATAATGTGGCATGGTACTTGGAAATTTTCTATGATATGACTTGCACTATTCAGCATGCCTAGATTGCTACCTTGATTCCACATTTATAAAGCAAGAAAAATCATAGTGGGGCATACATCTACCCTTGAATTTGATTTCTAGAAGTTAGATAAGAGGATTTTTGGACAAATAATGAATCTATGTTGCAGGATGTGGCTCCTAATGTTGTGGTTTTGCAAATAACTATAGTGGGGGCTTCATTCTCCCATCTTCTAAATGAGTATCCTTTTATGAAATAAAGTGTACCGTTTAGAGTCCTTTCGCTTACATATGCACGTAGAGTCATATGGGAGATAAAGTGGGGGCTAAATGTAGCATATAAAATTGTACACTCTTGAAGAAAGAGGAAAATTCACACTTAATTTGGACCTATTTTGGCATCCTTGCATTAATTACTCTTTAAAATCACCATTTATAAGCCCCTAGGATCCATTATTTCAGACCTTGAAGCTTATTCCACTTAAAAATCATACAAAATCCTAACAAAAATCATTTAAAACATTCCAATCCAAAAAACCCACCTCAAAAACCTTAGGTGGGACCCATTCCCCCAGAGTGGTGAATGAGTCCGTTTTGGGGCATTTTTTTAGGTTTGATTACGAAATTCACTGACTTAATTTAAATTTTTAGTGGATGTTGGCATTTGAGGTCTAAATAATGATCAATTAGGTGTTGAATCCTATAAATATAAGTTTTTAGGTCATTTTCAACATCTCTAAGCAATTTTTAATAAGCAAATTCAAGAGTCAAGTATTGAGAATCTTTCACAAGATTATTCACAAGTCTATTTGCAACAAAGTTGAAGCTTTGGAGCAGCATTCAAGGATTTTGGTAGGTTTTCAAGCTCACTTTTATTCTAGATCAAGCATTTTCAAGGGTTGATCATTATTGCCTATGAGAATCATGAAGAATTCTAGGTTGGGGAGATGCAAGTAGCCATCAAGCCAAGCCTAACGACTTGTTTTCTAAGTGATTCCATCCTCCATTGTCTCTCTACTTTAGCCTAAGGAAGGTTTACATTTCATTAATATTAATTTGAGGTGCTTTAGAATCTTCTATGGTGAGTCTTACATCATTCAATTTTCATTTATGCATCTCATTCTTGCATATTAGAATAGGGTTGCATCTTCCTTCAGATATCCTAGTCTTAGACACACTTAGGGCTAGGGTTTCTCTGCATATTTCATTATCTCTTTCAAGGTTTAATTATCAAACTAGGGGTTTGATTGAGGAAGACCTCCCATTAGCAAATCAAATTATATTATGTTTTGCAGGTGTTTTCACTGGTTGGGATCTAGGATTCAATATGGGAATAAAGTGCAGGTATTGGAGCATAGATCAGTGATTTTGATTTATGGAAAAGAGAAATAGGACTGATTCACCATTAGTGGCATATGATTCATACTAGGGGTGTTTGTCAAATAAGTTTGCAGATTCCAGTACCCTTTTTCTTGAAACAGTTTTCTCGGTAGAAACCCTGATATGGGACTGATTCGCCCAGGTTGGCAAATGAGTTCCAGTTGGCCTAAAAATCAGTATTTCCAGATTTTTAGAGCTACTTTCAGTCATCCAAAGATTTCCAAGTGCACATCATTTACTTTTCTGTTATTTTATTTTATTTTAATTGCATTTTTAAAGCATTTTATAGGTCATTTGGGTCTTTTTGCATATCACATTGTGTTTACAAATATTTTGCAATTTCTAGGTTTACATTTGGTAGTGAACTTATTTTATCAATTTTCAGCCTTTAGGATAATCCCCTTTGACAGATTTAAATATCTTTTGCATTAGAATCCCAAGGGTTTATTCTTTACCGAGCTATTAAGATTTTTGGTACCTCTCTCCTTTTAGTGCTAATACCCTAGAAGTGTAAGAGAGCCCCATATACAAAAATATTTGGTTTAGATGTTTAAATTCTATGGTTATTTTTTATTACCAAATATATATTTTTCCCTTGTGTAATTAAGATAAATATTTTCTTATGTTACTGTAGACACGCAAAATATGCATACATTTCAATCCACTAGTTTAATTAAATAACCTTCATTTAATCAAATATAACATTTCATCCTTCAATTAAATAAAATCACTTCATCATTACCTCATTTAAATAAATCAATCAAATCCTAACATTTCATCTTTCATAAATCATCTCCTAGATTCATCCTCCTCAAATTAATTAACATTTATCTTGCATCATCCTTTTAATTAAATAAACTAGACTTTATTTAATTATATCTCAAAATTCATATCTCTCCCTTTTGATTTAAATAAATCAAAATATTTAAGTCAAATGGGTCAAAACCCCTAATCATCATCTTAAGTTAATCAAATTATGATTAATATAATCTAACCACCCATCACATCCTCTAGCTTTTCCCACTTGCACCAATAAAGTATTTTAATTCATTTATTAAAATCATCATTTTCCCTCAACAAAGCATCTTTTTGAGAATATTCTCCAAGTTTGTATTTGAAAGAAGGTTGACTTGTCCCTTCCAACATGGCAATAACTTCTCTCTTACATGTCCCCCACTCAACATTTAAATCTCAAATTCAAATTTGAATCTCCCCCTCTTTGGCACATTGACCAAAATGTGCTCATTCCTCAACCATTCACAATGTGACAAGTGGCTTCATCTCATTGGCTAAATATTTTTCCCACATTCATCCATTTGGTTATTCTCTCATAAAAATATTCTATAAATGGAAGGTTTATTCTTCATCTTGATATCCACAACCCTCATGCAAAGTTACTCTCTTCAATTGAGAACTAATTTTTCCCATCACCATTGCATTTGCATCATTTGAGTTTTAGCAAGGATTGGGAAAGGGTCATTTGCACAATTGACACCAATCCAATATGGAATATGTACATGTTATGCTTTTAGACTATGTCTTTTAATCCTTGTTATTGGTTACACTTTCTTAAGCATTTACATGTTATTTCATAGGAGTAATTAGCAAGTTTGTATGCACTAACCTTTTGTCATGAAGTTTAAGGGTGTATGCAGATTTTGAAGGGTGCTTCATTATGGCGCTAGAAGGAGGGATTTCTTTTTTTTTACTCTTAGCTATTTTTCTAATTTTGGTCATATCTGCCATTAGTGACTGCTGTACTGGTCATTTAGCGCACTTCTTTTTAAATAATTTTCAGTTATGCTTTTAGTGGGTGTGTGTGTGCCAGCTCAAAGGGGATTTTGTTTATTTGGTCATTGGTAAATATTTTATTTTCTGAAGAGAAACGTAACCTTTTTCTAGAAGCTGGCTACTGAGTTTCAATTTTAATATTCTGACTAGATAGTATAATCTTTTTATTCTAAGAAAATAAAACTATGAGTAACAAGAATTTGCTCTGTTATGTTTGTTCCAGTTTCCAATATGAAATTATGAGTTGTAGGGTGAGAGGATCCAGGGTTCTTTGTATTTGAACTAACCTCTATTACAGCAAATGAGTTGTCAGGATTTCCAGTTTTGTAAACCAGCTTGAAATGAATGCTTCTCTTTGGAGGTGAGGGACTTGAGTCTGGCACCTCAGACCACTCATCCTTCTAGTACTTCTCACTTCTCACTCACTTTACCTCCATCACATTATTCATGGCATGAGTCTACATATGGACAACAAACTAGGCATATTATTAACAATGGGGGGTTCCCCGGGATGGCCGTACCCTCCACACAAGGCAGCAACGACCCTCACAGACCATGTCCCATGTTCGTTTGTATAAAATATTTATCTTGGTTTCTTTATGTGCTTTTCTCCTCTTGTCCTGAAGATGGTACACCTGTTAAAATTATTTGCTTGGATGTTCTTACGCCTTAGCCTACTGCATAGGTCCTACAGTCATTACAATCTATCATAGAACAATAAGAATTGGCTTTACACCTGCCAAGTGCATCAATTTGAAAGTTCCTTTTGCGTGGTTAGGGGAAAATTTAGAACTTCTAGTTGCATGGGTTTGGAAACTTTATTTTTATGTCATAAATACATTTGATCGAAAATTTCTTCTTGAGAATTTATGGTTGTTTGCTTTACACCCGCCAAATGCATTTACTTGAATGTTTGTATCTGTTGTTTTTGTTTCATTTGTAGATTGGACATATTTGCTTGAAAGTTCCTAATTTTTTTTGAATGAGTTTATACCTTTGTGCTTGTGTCATAGGCATCTGTGCCAAGTCATATTTATACGTGGGTCTGAATGATAGAAAATTCCTTCCTTTTCTACACATTTTAAAGCTTTTTCTACACGTTTTGAAGCTGAGTAGGGAGGCGTGTGTATTTGCTAAGGCATGGTAAAATGATGTTATTACCTTCCAACTTTAATTAGGGCTATGTAGGTACATGCATCATACGTCTCTTGCCTCTGTTCTTTAATAACGTGCAATGAAGATCTTGACTCACATCACAAATTACTATGCATATGACTAAGTCACTACCTGGGCGACCAATCCCTCATCACTGTCAAATAAAAGAAATAAATTCATTCAAAATATGTGAAATAGGAAGAAACAAGAAAATCCAAGTAGAAACTTGATATGGCGCGGCATTAAAGATTGAGTCATTATGTTGTTGAATTTTGGCAGGGGTTGTTTGTGTTCTTGGTACAGCAAGACATATTCATGGTGCTATATTTTATTTCTACCCCAACTAAACTCAACTATCCAAAATGCGCTGGCTAGAAAGTCTTTGCTAAAATTTTCACCTGTCACTTGCGTTAATAGAGTTTCTTGATTGATGGAGGGGTGCATCCTTTACGCCTAATGAAAGTACACCTATCAAATTCTTTCATTTGAAAGCTCTCTTTCTTTAACCAACTATTGGCTATCCTTTCAAATTTTCATTAGCTTGGAAAGGAAGCATTTATTCGTAAACAAAAGCATTGGTTCGCTTCTTTAAAACACTTGGGATTTTGTTTCCAAAATCTATTCATAAAGACCATAGACACATCTCTCAATGAAACATACTAGTGCCAAAAGTTCATAAGTTTTGGCAAGTTGAAGTGAATATTTGAAATTGTTTGAATTCAAATGATGGCGCTAGAAATTGTTTGAATTCAAATGATGGTGATATATTTTATAAATTTTAATTTTCACTAATCTATCATTGTGATTTAAAGCTCACTAAGGGAAAGTTTTTGTGCATGAATTATTGAAATCAATGGTCCTTTCTTAAAAGAAAATGCAAATGAAAATTATTTTGGTATTTTTGGGTCAACTTCATGGGCCTGGGCCATTTTATTTGCTTTAAATAGTTAACATGCCTTATGCATATTTTTATTTTTTACAATATGTGCATACTTCTCATTTCTAATAACTTTGCAATGTTTGTAGGTTGACATCAAAATCAAACATTGAGATCAAGTGAAAATGAAAGCTAGATTGGAGTAGAGCAAAATTGAACATTGAAATTTGGAGTTGATAAAGCATTTTTTAATGCTTGGAGATTCCACCTTATGCCTTAATTTTCTGTTTTAGGCTAACTCATTTGATTTTGGGCTTTAAAACGAACATTTCAAAATGCTTGGAGATTCCGTTGTATGCCTTAATTTTCTATTTTAGGCTAACTCACTTATTTTTGGGCTTTAAAATGAACATTACGTAGGCTTTCAATTATCATTGCAAAGGCGATAAAATTAACTTTAGGCAACATTGACAAGATTTCATTTGAGGTTAAAAAATTAAACAAGGGAACTCTCATATCTCATTTTGGTGCTCTAAAGCGAATCAAAATCATTGCTTTGTGGATTTAAAACAAACATGTGCAACTTTGTTTTTGTGATTTCTTACTTAAACTAATATCATCGAAAATGGCGTATGTGCTTCTCTCGCGCTTTATAGCAATCTTGAGAATCAAAAATCCTTTTTTGTGATGTTAGGTTGAGATAAAGTAGCCACGTCCACACTTCATTTTGGGTTTAAAATTGAATAAAACACTGTGCGAGTGTGAGTAGAGTATTATTGCGTACATTCTCTCTCTTTCTGTTGCAAACAAAGATTGATCGACTTACAGATATTGCCTTTACTCGCTTTTGTTTATCTTAGAGGGCCTGCCTTGGGGAAAAAGTACTCACCCAAGGGAATGACTCAACCAGTAACACTCTAAAGCCAAGAGTATTTCCAACCAGGATATAAATGTGGGTATTGGAGTAAACACCAGTATCACGCGGTTAGCTCCGATGAGATGGATCTAAAAAGGGACTCTCATTGTATGGGTCAATCTCCATGAATGAAAAAGTCCAAATTAAAACCCTTATTTTAGAATTTCAAAAATCCTTGATCTATTTGTTGGTGCAAGAACGGTCGTTCTGAAGCCGCCCCACACTTTTACAATCTTTAGTAGAAATGGAAAGCATGCCATGGGAGTTTCATGGGTGTTAATGCTTGGCTGCCTTGTATAAGTGAGTGTCATGGAGGGGAGCTAGTGGGGTCAAGCATCTAACTATTCACTAAAGATAAGCATAGCTGGACTTGTCCAAGTGGGGACTCAACAAATACTGTCTTTCACATCTATAGGATTGTACTTGTTCTTGGTTACAAAACACTTTGCTTGTTCGAAAACATTTGAAAACAAACACTTAACATCATCCTCAAAATCTCAAACCCTTTAGAAGGAAAATACAATTGACCTAATTCATGTGTTATTGCTTTCCTTTGGGAGTTCATCTTTAGAGGTTTCTAAACACTTGAATTACATCTCAATTTTCCTACTAAAGTTAAATGATAGGTAACCCTTGCCTTAATTTCATCAATATTTCACATAATATACCTTGTGAAATAAGAAGAAATTGAGACATTGGACATCTAGTTTGAAAACATAATCAAGATGTGTTTGTGGTAAAACAAAGTCATTAAGAAAAGACTAAAAAATATTGGACCCCACACATGTGTCTCCAATGAATTCACGCAAGATCAAGATCAAGAAACCAAAATAAAAATCCCTTAGTTTGAAATCCCATCAAAAGCGTCTCTCAATGCTATACGAATTCAGACAAAGATTGCTTTTTAACTTTTAGAGAAAGGCTTCAAGAAACAATCATGGTTTGTACTCATTCTATTACTGTCAAAACCCAAATATTTTTAGAGAGTTTGAACATCTTGTTTAGAGAAAAGCTTGTTCTTCAATATCGAGGTCTAAGTAAAAAAATGTCTTTTGAGGTACATCCTAGGATCAAAATCAAACTTTCATCCATCCTTGAACATCGAAACCAAAATCATCTCATCAACAACTCTTCGAAAGTCTTGGAAAAATACTTCTTGTTAAACTTTGGGCAAAGCATTTGAAATCAATCCAAAATCACCTTGTTTGATTGAATGTGTGTTGATGCATCCTTCTACACATATTTGATCAAATTATCAAAACTTGTGAAGAAATTCATCCCTTGATAACATCCAACATCTTGGGATTTAGAGTTCATTATCAATATCATCTTGTTTGCATAGGGTGTTGAGATGAATCCTTCTTCTCACACACCTAGACAAATTATCATCTTGTGAATGATTTAACTCTAGTACAACATCCAACCTCTTAGAGTTTATGAGTCCACCAGAGTCAAATCCAAAACAAATCAATCCTAAATCAGTCCTAAAAGTTTAACATACCCTTTAATATTTTCTCAAGAGTTTCAATGCGTCCATCAAACACCATCTTTCATCCATATTATTATCACCTTTTATCAGCCAGAATTATCCTAAAAATTTTCTCTTTTGTACCCAAAGTTAAGATCAATACAAAGGACTAAAAGAATTCATTTTCTACATTCTTGGTGATCCTATTTTATGGTGCAAAACTAGATCACAACACAAAGAGGAACATAGAGCCAACAAAGAAACATCTACTACAAGTGACTTAAGTCAAACCACTCCTGAAATGAACCCCCATTGGGTCTAAGCAATCTCATAGTTAAGCCTTCCCTGCATCTTACTTAAGACCATGAGAGGGAAGGTGCCCAAATGGAGGATCTTACCAATAACCCCTTTTGAATGTCATGAAATCTTTAAATTCTTTGAAACACGAGAAAACCATAAAGAGTGAAATAAATATTGTAGTGAGACTCAGCCTTTCACTATACATTATAGATTAGCAAAACAGGGCTAAACTCCCTTTTGATTTCTACATGAGCACTATTGTGGATACATCTTTTGGGATCACACCCCCAATCTCATCCACCATCCCCATTTCATCTACACCCCATCCCAAAATATCACTCAAGAAATACCACAAATCACAACATCTTTTTCTCCAACTAAACCTAATGTTAATAAGGGAAATGCATTTCTTAATGCTATTCAAACACACCGTCTTATCAATAATCAAGACTTGGATGCAAACACCATTTTAGAACAAAACATACCCCCAAAATCTATTGCATACATATGTCCCTCTTACCTTTCATAATCCAAATGACCCATCACCATCATCATTTCATGCAACACCCCAAACCTCCCTCCCCATAACCTCACAAGGAGAGGAGGACATATTCGGAATAGGGGGCATTTTTGAAACTATGCCATTTTCTCAAGAAATCACACCCCTCACATTTCCACCACTTTCGCCATTGCAATCATCATCCACACCACTCCTTGGCTTAGGGCTTCCCCCTTTACCAAGTATCAATCAAACCAACAACTGAGATATCAATCAAAACATCAGCATAACTTGTCATCGACATCCACAGCAATAGATGACAACTACACAGAAGTAATCACAACATCATCAACCACCCATAATATCTCAAAACATGGTCTCTCAGGACCAATCACATCAATCACATCATCTACCATGATGACACCCCTCCACCACTACCATCTCACCAACCAAGCTTCAACATATCAAGCCAATAAAACATGGCATTGCAAGCAGCTCAACAAGTGGCTTATCAAAAGGGATTCCTACAAGTGCAAAAACAAAAAGCTGCGCAACTAGCTACTCAACAAGCTGCTCAAGTTGCACAAGCTGCCCAAGCAGCCCAAGCCACATTACAAGAACAGGCTACACAAGCCCAAGCATTCTTACAACAACAACAAGAAGCCACACAAGCCGCACTTAAGCCCAAGCACAAGCACAAGCACACACACAAGCACAAGCACAAGCGGCGAGCACAAACCTGAAGCTCAAGCTCAAGCTCAAGCTCAAGTGCAAAGCACAAGCACAAGCTCAAGCTCAGAAGCTCGAAAAGCCTCAGCCTCGGGCATGCCCCAATATCAAGCTGAAGCTAGGCACAAAGCAAGCAGCGATTACAGAGCATGTGTGAGCAATAAAGAACAATAAATGGTTCTCTCGCCTACCTATAGGCATTAGAAAATTCCAAGAAATTATAGATGCATTCATTAAAATCTATGCATGTAATATTGCAATGGATGTCATTCTAGAAGAACTCTCAGCTCTAAAACAAGGTAAGAATGAATCATTCACTTCATTCCTATAATGATGGTGATCCAAGGCCAATCTGAGCAAGTGGGTCATGCCCGAGGAACAACGAGTATGCACCATCATATCCAACCTTGACATCCTCTTGGCATTCCATCTCAAGGTTCAAGGGATTACCACATATGACCAGTTGATCTCCAAGGCACTCAGCATTGAACGAGCCCTTATGACACAACCTGCGTGATCAACTTCATACCCTGAGCAACAAAACAATCACCCACCCACCAAATACAATGATAATCCTCACACGTGGGAAAGAAATAAAAACATTACTAATGATGGTGTCATTGATGCCAAGGTGGTCATTAGTGCCCCTCACCAAAATACACCCGCACCACAAATCCAAATCCAACACTAAAACAATCATCAAGCAACACAACAATCAAATCACAATCAAGCAATTAATAATGTCAATGATCAAAGGGGACCACCCCAATGAAATGAGAACTACCCAAAATAAAAATACACCGCTTTCGGGGAACCACTTGAAGTCATCATGAAGAAGTTAATAAACGAAAAACTCATTAAGGCTCCCACCTTTGAAAATTACCAAGAACCAGATGTGAAGCTTCCTTGGTATAATGAGAAACCACTATGTGACTTCCATAAAATCAAAGGGCATACCATGAACAATTGCATGAGGCTAAAAAACATAGTTCAAGATCTCATCGATCAAAGGATTATAAACATGGAATAGCCAATAGGAAACCAAAACCTTAAGATATACACGAATCTGATGCCTAACCATCAAAATAAAGGGAATAATAACACAAATAAGGGGAAAGAAACCTTCACAAATGTAAATCATGTGTATGAAACTATCATTGCTTCCCTAAAGGAACACTATACTACCATCACCATCAAATATTCCCATGTCAATTGTGGAGTCACCACAAGAGGCGGCAAAGTTACCATCGCAGGATCATCCCAGCAAAACAAAGTCCCTACACCTAGATCTTTCCCCAATGGCTATAATGTCCTAGATCAGCTCAAAAGAATGCCAATGCAAATCTCCATCATGGAGTTACAAAAAATCTCATTTTATCATAAGAGAATCCTAGAAGAAGCGTTGGCTTCATCCACTGTCCTTTTAGATCTTGATGCAGAATAATTCCAAGCTATGGTTAGAAATATCATTACACTAAATCTCCTCACATTGTCTGACTAGGATTGTGCCGCTCAGCCATGTCATAACCGTTTGCTCCACTTAGAAGTCCTAGTACAGAAAAGCAAAGTCAAAAGGGTCTTGGCAGATGGAGGTTAAGGTTTGAATATATGTTCTCTCAAGCTCATCAAAAAATTAAAAATCTTAGAGGATTCTATTATTGAAGAGGTATCACAATAGAGCATATGATGATCAGAAAGAAGAGAGTGTCCCAAGGCATAATCAAAATCCCTATTCAAGTAGGGCCTGCTTGCTATCCCATGGAAACCACTTGGCCGGGTCCTAGACCTGGAAGCTTACCATATATATGATAGAAAGAGGGTTGGATTGAGAAAACAAAATCTCAATGCTCTGAGTCCTTGTTTTAAGAACTACTAAGGTGTTAGTTGTTAGTTCATTCACCCCACAACCTATAGGTCCTCTACTATTGAGGCACCCATGGTTCACTTTAGTAACCCTGCTATCATTACCAATTTGCTGCTACCAAGCGTTAATTGGTGCTCTTTCTTCACTTGCACCATCTAGCCCTTATTTCTCTAAAGACTAGCCAACCTTCCATTCTGTCCAACCTTGTTGCAGGGGTGTGAGTTAGCTTAGTTGGCTTAAAAACCACTGTCACAAGTCTAGGAAGGGTTCTTGTCCTAGCACAACCCTTCTTTCCTCTATCGCTGCCTCAAAACCCTAGGGTTTTAGGAGGGCTTGTAGCCATGAGCCCTATTAGGTCTCTTAACCCGGGGTCTTAGGTTATCTCACCTTTCAGCTCGGTGGACACCAAAAACTCAAAGAAGACACCCTGGCACAAATTTGGAGCTCTTCAAGATTCTTGTGATTTTTTGACCCTCTCAAGCCGTACACAGGTCTAATGCTGATTTCAAGGAATTGTAGGGCTTTTCAAGCCTTTTCTTGAACATTCAGAGAATTGTCCTCATCCTCCAACCACTAGATGAAATGATGATGACTTGAGCCTCCTGTTCGACCCTTGAAAGGTCCCTACAATCTTTATACACCTCGCATTGAAGAATACTCATCACCCCTACGTTGGGACTATGCAAAAACAGTGTCTTTTCCTAACCGGGCATGGACTGCTCGCCTAGGAATTAAACTCTTTGCATGCCATCTAAACTTTTGCAGATTCCTACTTCTATTCTATGTACAGCAGCGGAGTCTAGCTTCATTTCCAATGAACCCGTGCTTGAGTACAGCGGCAATGTAGCTAAAACTCCATTATTCTTATCTTTTACCAGTCAGAACTAATATCTAAGGAAAGACACAACAAATACTAAACTCAGCAAACGAATATAAGACAATTTCTACACTAATACAATGCCTTAAAAACAACCTCAATACATGCTGAATGTTTCAAGACTACTATTCAATACATTATCTTGCAGGAAGCAATAAGGAAACAGGGAAAACTGGAAATTGCACGCTGAAAATTGACTTTCTCTTATTCTCAAGAAAACTGCCACCATCCCAAAAACATTCAACCCTCTCAAAATGTCAAGATCTTTCTTTTACATCACAAGAAAATAGTTAGGTTTTTTGTTTCGAGCTCAAAAGTAATCAAAAGATGTGTGTTTGAAAACACACTGTGTTTTGCAATCTTTACCAAAACCTTATGAATTAACCACACAAGGATTCCCAACTTATTCAAATTTAAACCTAAGCTCCAAAGGTTTGCATGCAATTTCAATGGTGTTGAGGACCTTACAAAACATCAAAAGGATTCAAAACAAAAACCTTCTAAGATAAGGTTCAGCACTTAAGCGGTGCTCCTGCACCATTCTCCCCCTCTCAGCACAAAGATCAAGGAACTTGAGGAGATATCAGTGATAAATCAATTACTTGCTTCTTGAAATCTACTTCTTCAACCCAGGTAGCCTCAGATTCAGGTTTTCCCTTCCACTTGACAAGGTGTTCCATGTATGCCTTGTGTCTTGTTGCTTTCTTCACCCTGGACTCCAAGACCTTCTCTGCCTGAGCTTTCTCTTGACTTGGAAGGGGTATATTACTAATATCCTTAAAGATTTCTTGACTGTTCTGAACTTCATCATTGACTGTTCCCTTGTACCTGATCAAATCAACAACATTGAAGACTAGAGATATACCCAAATCCGATGGAAGTTCTACCTTGTAAGCATTCTTCCCATACTTAGCTAACACCTTGCATGGACCCACTCTCTTCATCTGCAACTTGGTGGACATCCCCTTCTACAATCTGGATTTGTTGAGGTGAACCATAACATGATCACCCACTTGAAACTGCACAT
>VDFB02386830.1:0-23337 GCA_007258455.2 Sequoia sempervirens
AGAAATTCCTTGTAATGATTATCTGAGTTATCAAGTGTCTTTTCATGCTTTCATTAAGCCTTTCGTAGTTCACCCTAGTATTGTGTTCATTATAGGAATATCATGTTTTAAGCCATGAAATTTTTTTGTGTTGTAATGCCTGGAAAGAACTCTAGAAACCTTTTTAAAAGCACAAACACTATTGGTCTACCTCCCACCCATTCTATCAAACTTGGTTGTAAGACAGTGACCTTAGTCATGGTTAAATCTTCAAGGACATCAGAGATAAGTGGATTTTGTGCATAAAATTTGAAAAAAGGATAGTTAAGTGACTGTTATAGAAGATGGTTAGAGTTTCAAGAGCATGATACTGTTGGAAATATGTGCCTCAATCCCACAAACTGAAACCTATGAAAGACCAAAGTCGGTGTGAATTTACTGTTGTTTGGCTGACTGGTAGTTTAGTAATCTTGTTTATTGTTCATGTCGCCGAGACAATTTTTCTATCTTTCCGACTGGTGTTATTGCTGTGACTTATGGTGTTCACTATAACCCTATGCCGAGTGGAGATCTCTGGCCAACAGTTTGGTTCCATGTGTTGGTCGGGGAGACTTGTGGTGACTGTGTCATTGGTGTAACTCATATGCTTCGGTATGAAGTCTTATAGATATGGAAAGTCTCACTGATAAGTATTCACTTGGAGTCTTCGGGGTAACACGGAGGCTTCACTATGAACTCTTGGTGACATATGTGTGTCTCATCGATGCTCATCAGGGTAACATGGAAGCCTTGGTAAGAAGTCTTGCCGACGGTTGGTTCTCTCGCTGATGGGTATGAACATTGGTGTAACCTCCTGGTTATAGCAGTAAGTCTTGTCGACACTATATGTTTGTTATCGGGTGTCTTCGGTGAAACTCCTAGTGACTGAAGTTTTCGGTGAAATGTGTGAACATTCAGAGTAATGTCTCAACGATAGCCTAAGTCTTGCGGATGAGTGTTCTTTTCGGTATGACTTGAAGGCTTGGTGTGATCACTTGGAAAATGATGATGGTCTTGTCGAATAGTGATACAAGTGATGATCATCTGTATGAGGTCTTGGCGACAAGGTGAAGTCTGAGTGACAACTTTCTGAACTTGGTGTAACCTCTTGCCAATAGTGATGACTCTTGGCAATATCAACAGTCAGGTCTTCTGGCATCGAGGAGACACAGTTAGTGTCTCACTGACATGCGACACAAGTTAAACGCCTTGACTGAGTGATGACTATCCTATGTGGTGAGTCTACGACCAATCAGAGAAGCAGAATGGGAACCGCTAGCAGTTGGACTGTTGCGGCCGTTACTGAGAGGAAGATCGATAGACCATGGGCATCATGGATATACTAAAGAATTGGAGATGTTTTTCAATTCGATGGTTGTATGAATAGGTGCATGAATAGTTCGATGTATGATCAGTGTGAATTCAATTATGAGAGTATTGTAACTTGAATATTCTGTACAAGGTTGATCATTGTGAATTTTGTTGTAAATTGACATTAGAGAGAGTGAAGCCCGTACTATGTATGTAATTTCATTACTATAATACAAAGGGGTTTTTCTTAGTGTGGTGGGTTTTTCTCCTGTAAGGGTTTTCCCATGTAAATTTGGTGTTCATCTGTGTATGTTATATTCCATGTTTCTATTATTTCTTTGAAGTGTATCTTAATTGGACTGTAATTGAAAATTTAAAAGTATTTTTGCATTCTTCCCTAAGGTTTTGATGTTAGGAGAGTTAGTTCCGCACCTTAGCTTTCCTTATAGATACCTATGTAGCATGGTGACAGTCCAAGATATTTGACAACAACCTTGATGACTATTATAGTCATCCCTATTTCATGTTAAAAGGTAGACAACAAAGATATATGTTAGTAGACACTACAATTTATTAAAGTCTCATGGATTAGAGCCAGGGATATCATAGTGTTGAGAACATAATGGTAGATACATGAAGGACAGTCATGTGATCCTAAAGAATTGAATGAGTGCATGATAGTGTTTTCAGCCTATAATCAATTAGGTGGATGGTATGATTGTGATAGAGGTGGTAGTTGTGGTCAAAGATCAGTGAATGTTCCATGATGGATATAGGCCATGAGAAAGTCCATAGGAGTGTTGGGTCATGGGGATGAAGAATCTCTCATAAAACAACCCACATGACCTATGAGTCCACAAATATAATGATAGTCTTGAGGTAAACCTGGAAGTGAGAGAAAGTAGTGTGATCATCTTCAATTATGATGTCGCTTTCAAGGAACTTTCAATAGGACTTATTAATGGCTCATTGGAAGGTGCAAGGAAACCTTCATTTGTTGTTTCAAGGTTTTATTCTTGATGGTGGTCCAAATGAAGATTAAAGGAAGAAATGTTTTTTTAAGATTGTAACCATGCCTATTGAGGGTTCTAAATTAGGATGGTAGCATTATGAAGGACTACAGATGCTTGTGGGTTCTATATCTAGGAAAATATGTTAGATGATATGGATTATTAGCAAATTGGGCAGTAAAAAAAAAATTTCATGACCAGGCATGCTATAGGTATAGAGGAGTGTATGGACAGCGAGGAATTAGCCCCAAGGTTTCAAAAGCTCAAACCCTATATAATAGACATAGTCAGGGATCATTATGAATGATGCACGATTATAGGTATAGTGGCATGAAATAGTGGTAGCCTCATAGATGAGGATTTATCTTTTGGGTCAAACCCTAAGAGTTTTCATATATGAGGATTTATTTTAATATAGTCTCCAAGTAGCAATCCTAGGAGGGTAATGAGTAAGGCTACCAATAAAGCATTTAAAAACCTACTATGTTTCACATGAAAATTTTTAATCAACGAAATACAATCATAAGGATTGCAAGGATGGTTTCAAGTAAACATAAAGGATTAATTGTAAAGCTTCCTTCTGTAAGCACAATCATAATGAGTGACCATTTATATGCAAATATAGAATATTTTGTAACCAAGGAGACAATGTTGTTTGATTGAAATTACATTTATGTTTCTCTTTTTCTGATGGTGGTAAAATGTAGTCATATTGTTCAGTGAATTGACACCACATTATAAAGATTGTCATCATAGAAGAACTTGAATGGAAGGGGTATGGTTACTATTGGTTGTGTTTAGGAAGCTGTGAGGATTGTGGAGCTCAAGGGTTGCTATTATCATGATTAAAGAAATGACCAAGATCTATTTAAAGACCATAGTCACAACGATATTTAAGAGATTTCATCATCATTGATATGAAACCCTATGGAGCTATGTGAATAGGAACCTGTCATTAATCAAGTCAAGTCTCTATGAGATTTTTTAAAGTGGATATCATAAGCATTAATTATGAGTTTCCAAGGAAAATGAGATCAGGGTAGTGACTGTGAAAGTAAGGTTTACAATGACATAGGACTGTGAGTTAATGGAGCAATTGATTTTGATGCTAGTCACAGTTTAAGAGGATAGTCATGAAGATTATCATAGTGGAAATCTACACAAATCAATGGAAGTTTGAAAATCCTATTAATGATAGCCTAATGACCATCCACAGTGGCAACAAAAATTGAATGCAAATGGCACTCAACTCACAGTGGGGTAATGAAGGTATGTGGAGAAAGGTTTGTTCAAAAAAGGCAAGATGGGTTTTAGTTACCTAAGATATTATAAGGCTATTTGCATCCTACCATGGAATTTTTTTTTTTTGACTCTTCTTGATACCCATAAATAATAGTGAAGAATAATATCAAAGGGATAGTCCATGCAAGATGGAAAGGTCTGAGTCAATAATAAGCCCAGAGTTTTATGAAGAGTGAAAGGTGAACACAAAAAACCAAACACATGGAGCATGTTTGAAGTGTACAGTTATCAAATACAAGTGTACAAAAGCACAACCATACCAAAGGACAATGTTTTGTGACCTTAAAAGTGTGCTCTTAAAAAAGGACATCAACCTCATTAATGTCATGCTTAAAGGTAGTCATTTGCAAGAAGGAAATAGTTATAGGAATATCATCATGACAGTGACTTTCATCATTTTTGATAGTCCTTATTCTTGTCTACCTTCATGGAGATGACATTTGCAAAGGTCCTTTGATAGGGAACTCTAGAGATAGAGGTACAATCACCTTGGGTAGATGACTATGATAATCAATAAGGAAAATAATGAGAAACATTGGATTGTGCATGTAGCAAGTGAAAGGGTAGTGCATAATAAAGTTGTTGATGGAATAAAGGGGCAGCAAAATGAAGGAAAATTTGGTATAAATCCCTATAGGTTTGAGCCTTTGAAATGGTAGATGGAAAGTAGTGAGTGACAGTGACAAAAGGGGGTAATGACAAGCCACAAAACATTCCTATGCATAACATGATACATGGACAATATCTATGTATGAAGGCAGTTTATGAAAGTGTGTTTAAAGGGACAACCATATGTTATTCCTTTCATAAATGAAAACAAATGTCAAATATATTTTTCAAGGAGATCTCCTACGCCTTTAAGGAATTATTGACCATGTCAAGTATTTAACACGTCCTATAGACATGGTAAAAGACTCTTGATGGTTTGGATAAGTAAAAGAGTATTGATGAATAGTTGAGAACTTAATGCCTAGTTGGTAACAGCTGAAGGGATATAGGGAGTAGTTGAATCAGTTTGAAGTCTTTGCAACAATCTAGGGGTAGAAGATTCTCTCCACTTTCTTCCTCAATGTCTTACTGGAGATGCAACTTTAAATCAACATTGAATACTCCTCATGGTAGGTGCTTAAGGAGGGTTTTTGACTTATAAAACTATGACAGGAATGTAATAACTCAAACTAATAAGCCAAAAATTACCACTATTTTTTTTTCTTTATTACTATTATTATGTGTTCATTCACTTGCATACTCAGGTACTTCTACCCCAATGGGATAGGCATCCATCCATCTGGGACAGGCATCAAACCATACGGGTTAAGCATCCAACCATACGAGTTAGGCAATTGTCCATACGGGACAAGAATTCTTCTATCCATCCGGGATAGGCATCTACCCAAACGGGGTAGGCATCTATCCATAAAGGATAGAAATGTGCTTTGGCTAGAGACTTAGACTCATCGGGACCATCCGGGTCCTAAGTCACTCACTAAAGACTACACTTCCCTTGGAAGTGCACCAAGGTCGTCATCCTTAGGAGTATGTAAAAATAAATATGTAGCTTGAGTCCCGCCTCAGAATTCGGCCTAAGGCCTTGGGGAGTCAAGCGAATCCATCTGGGATTCCTTCTGAGTATACAAGGAACTTTTTTTATCTTATCTTTATGTTTGATATTTATATCCCCTTTTGACCAAGTGATTCTCTTGAAATATTAATTTATATTTTAATTTTACATTATCACAAACTTTCCCTAAGCCCCATCCCCGAACGCCTGAGGTACTGGGAGCATTCTTCATTTCCCAGACTGCCTACATACCCTACTTCCAAACGGGATCAAGGCGTAAAATATGTAGTTCTATTTTCTAATCTATGTTTGATGTGAACTGTTTTGTGGGTATGCAACCCTTTCTAGGGATTTTCATTTTCCCCATACAGTTCCTCTACGATTGCTACCCACGAAGGGAAGCAATAAAATATAAGTAAATAGTCTCCTTGACTATTACTTGTTTCCTAAACATCTAAATCCTAGTTCCTAATTAACGTCTCCCTTGAACCCATTTGAGATACAATTACCTTTAATTATCATAACAATATATTAAAAAAAATTCCATCAAATCTTATAATGGGGTTTACTAGGTTTGAACTAGCGTATTTTCATTCATTTAAAATTATCTTATTAGATTATCGATCCAAGAGAGATTACCTGTCTCTTGGATTTTATTAACATGGTGTTCCTTTTTTCTCCCCGACGATTTAAAGGGACGGTGCCACAGATGCCGTTGTTGCAGCTATGTTAGGCTATGGATGCAGTAGCTCAAGCACGACGACATTACCCGTAAATGTGATCCAAAGGCACCGCTGATACCGAACGCTGCTAGTTTTTTTTTTTGTTTCAACTCTTGATTAAAGTTTACCTAACTAAGAAATTAACATCTAACTACTTCATGGAATACAATGCTTTAATGGAAAATAATAAACTCTTCTTTTACTTAATTTTGTTGAATTGTTATTGTAAAAGATATCAAGGCAACATCGAATTAAAATGATGAAAATAGAGATACTAAGCTACTTTTCTAAAAAAAACTTCCTTTCCACTGTATGAGAATTACAAGTATTAATTAACCATTTCATCTATTTAAGAAGTGAAATTAACTAAAGATGCTAATCAATTCTTAAGGTAAATAAAGTTAAATATTATTACTAATTTACAATTTAAGGATTTTAACAAATAAGAACATTTGTTAGTATCATACATAAGAAAGTTTACTAACATTTTTAACAAATAAATGACAAAAACAATATTAGTCACTAAATTACTTACATTAATAATTTACTTTGTAAAGAAATGAATTAAAGTAAATCTTTGATAAATGAATATCCAAATATTAACAATAAATTGAATGCAATTATATTATGCAAAAATAACTAAGTTGATGGAATAATAATTGTTTGAGAAGAATTTAGAAGCTAAGTTATTTTACTTACCATCACTAATCTACTTTCTAAAATGATTTAAACTTATTGAAAACAATTATGCAAAATTAAATAAGTTAAGACAATAATAACTAATTTGGAAATATAATTATCTCACTAAATTAAATACAAAATTTCCTTAAATCGTTTGAAACTAAACAATGATTTGATTTAGTCTATTAGATTAACATTTAGATAATTTTCATGAATCTATTAATTTGATTTGTTTCTTAACACTAGCTTTATTGTTTTTAGAAAAAAATAATCTTAAATAAGTATGAACTTCCTAATTAAGTATTTATTGAGGGATAATTTATTTTGAAAACCTAAACAAACATGAACATCTAATTTCATTTATGATGACTAAGATAATTGTTATAAGAAAATCATTTCTTAAATCTTATTAATCTTAAAATAGGATTAATTTTTTCTTTTCTTTTTTTCTTTTTAAGTAAATAAATAAATAAGACATTATAAGTTTCATCTTCTTAAATTAAGTTCTATTTAACACAATCTAAAAATTTCCGTGTTCTTTTTCTTTTCTTTTTTAATACAATTATTAGATATGACTAAGTTCAATTTGAACCTTTTTTTTTTTTGGTAATAAAGAATCTTTTAATACTAGTTTCCTTTGAAAAATGAATCATATTATTTGGTTTTCAAGTAATTGTCCTTCTAATTGATTACTTTTGGAACATCAACTTAATAAATTATATCTATTTTTAATTAATTAGAAATACATACTAACTAGCTTTACAATTAGTCAAATTGAATTAATTAATAAATCCATCTAAATTTGTATTCTGGGAATAATTTTAATACTAACCTCAAATGCTTTGTGGCAACTTGCCAAAAACTAATTAAATCAATTCTAAGTGACTAATTACTCCTTTCCATTTTTTTATTTAATTATTATTATTTTTAAATAAATTTAT
Organism: Sequoia sempervirens; assembly: GCA_007258455.2. NCBI lineage: Eukaryota > Viridiplantae > Streptophyta > Pinopsida > Cupressales > Cupressaceae > Sequoia > Sequoia sempervirens. Next base: position 7,547 of record VDFB02386830.1, read on the forward strand.
CCTTAAATTTGATTATAAAATAATTACTATTATTTATTATGAAATCAAATAACTATTCTAACCATCTTGTAAATAGAATAACTTTAATAGCATCTATCTTATAATTTACTTTTGGAAATAATTTACTTAATCACCAATACACAAAAATAATATTCTCTTTTTCTAAAAAAAGCTATTTTTTGAAGATATATTTAAACTAACTTTAATTGAAATTTTAAACTAACCCTTAATCACCAATACACAAAAATAATATTCTCTTTTTCTAAAAAAGCTATTTCTTGAAAGATATATTTAAGCTAACTTTAATTGGAATTTTAAACTAACCCTAGTTATCAACATTCTCTTGCTAAATAAATTAAGGCAACACTATTTTTTTGGAGTAATAAAACTAACACCCATTGCTTCAATTTTAAACAATACTAATTTTCAAAGTGGACAGTAATAATTTCTTTTAAAATGGTAATTTTTCAATTACTATATAATTGAAGAACTTTACTAATTCATATTTTTAAATTCCTGATTTATAGATAATTTCCTTTATATATATATATATATATATATATATATATATATATGGGATAATAAGATACTAAAGAATCAATGTTATAAATCTATTGTTTGAAAAAGAAAATCTGATTTATTGATTAAAGCTCTAAGAAAAGAAAAGTAACTTCTAATTTCAAGTCCAAGATAAATAAGTTTCCTTAAAAATAAAGAATCTTTATTTATTTTATTTTATTTGCTAAAAATAAATCCATGAATGATTTTTGAGATGTTTCTAATTTAAATACTTTTCTCCTCTCTTTTCAATCATTTTTATTTTTAAAAGGTATGCGAATTAATATTTTATTTTTATTTTTATTGAAATTAAATGATAACTTAGTAAATCAAAGAGTCATTAAATTACTAAAAGATCAAAAGGATAACTTATGAAGATCCTATTAATTTTGCTTTTATTTATTTTTTTGGAAACTTCTAATAACATAATTATTTACTATTAATCCAAATTCTTTTTTTTTTAAGGAAAAAATCAAATTGTGTGACTAATCCAATCAAAGGCACATGCAATTTCTTTTATAAGAAAAACAAGCTTCTATTAATACTAATTTATTTCAAAATTTCAAATATTCATTTAATTTAATTTCCATAATTAAATATGGAATAACTATTAGTTCTCATATTATTTTAATACACTATTCAATTTTATTTAGTAGACTTATTATTCTTTTCCAATCTAATCAAATTATTATCATTATTGGATTTTTTTATTTTTTATTTTTTTACTTTAATTCTATTGCTAAAAATCTTAAAAGAACTTCTAATTTGATAACTATTGGGAAAATGTCCATTAAACTCCCATTTTCACTTCCTCATCTAACTCCTCTTTAAATTAAATTTCCTTTACTCAATTTTACTAGATATATATATATATATATATAAACAAATAATTTAATATTTTATAAATTAATCACAAATTATTTATAATTTTCTTTTTCAAATAATAAAATAAAATAAAATATATTTTTTTTAAAATTTTAGTTACAAATGGTAATCATAAAACTTATTAAAAACATAATGATAAATTTTAATTATAAAACATAAACCTATATATTAAATAATATAATATTTCTTTTATAATTTAAATAATTTACTTTAATTAAAATTACCAAAAATTTAATAAAAAAAATTCTCGTATTTCTTTTCTAAAAAGAATTCAATAATTAAAAAAAATTTGGTAAAATTAAATAGATAAATTTTCATGAAATTTAATAATGTCTTAAAAGTAAAGTAAGTTAGATTTCAATGAGATTAAAGAACATTTTAACTAAAATCTTCAACGAGTCTAAAAGGAAAAATCTCAATCTTCAACAAAATTTCTAAGTATAATTTTTGATGAAATAAAATAATTTTGTTTGGCTATAATTTTTTTTTTAAAATGAATTAGGGTCTATTGTAAGGAATAAACTTACCTGTAACGCAATTGTTGAAAATCCTTTTCTGTTGAACCAAGTTCTTCAATTCTTTCAAATCTTTGTGCTTTTGTAACAAGTAAGAAAAAACAACCTTTCCTACTCCCTATCTTTCTTTAATAAATTCCTATTCTACAAATGCAAAGAACAATAAAAAAGATGATAATTAATGACCATCAAGGATTCTAATCTTTTTTTTTTCCCGTCTTTGAAAGAGGCTAGGTAGTCATATTTATAGAAAAAATGAATGGAGATTTGATGGTGAAAATCAACAGTCGAGATTTGAAAAAACAATCCAATGATCAAGATCAGAGAAGAGAACAGGAAAGTTTCCATTTTGACTTGTGAGAGGATAATATCAAATTCTAAGAGGATAATATCAAAATTTTAAATTTGAAAGATGGATAAAGGTGCACACAAGGCTTCCATTTTTGCGTGTAGTTTACACATGAAGTTACTAAAATAAAAGTAGTTAACTGATAAAAAAAAGATTTAAATTCTAAAACAAGGTGAAGTTAACTACTAAAAACTAGAGAGAAGAATAGAAGCTAAAACAAAAATATATATGGAAACTTTTTTTCTTTTTTTAAATAAAATTTATTTATTCATATTTTGAAAAAAATATGTTTATTTCAATAATTAAATTTTAGCATCATAAGTTTTATTTATTTTAAAATAATTATTTGATTTTCTTAATATTTTAATTGTTGATTTTTTTTTATCTATTTATTTATTTATTTTTCTTGTGTTTTAGTCCCATTATGGAATAAAATAATAATTATTGTCAAACCAACTTAATTTAATAATAAATAGTTTTATTTTCAAATGTATTAGTAAGAGGGTTGTGACAAGGAAGGCATGTTCGAGATTTCTTGGATGCAATTTGAAGGCTAAAAAGGCACACCTAGGCTCATTGTTAGTTAGTTATTGTATTTTTTTTATTGTAGGTTGTAACTTGTGTAAGTTGTGTAAGTTCTTCTCAGCAAAATTACTATATTTTAACTCAAAAAAAATCATATTGTGACTGAAAAGCAATGTAATTTCATACTTTCAAGCAAAGGACACATATTTTTTAGATCATGTACTATTGTAAACATATCTTCTATCAATAAAGCAAGCATTTTGGGATTCAAATTTTTGTTTTTGTTATGTTTATGAGGTAATTGATGTCTTTTTCTGCAATTTTCATAATTAAATCCTCAAATGGATGTCTTATTTCTATCATTTCAAAGTAGAGGAGATATATTTGTGTAGGTTAATATTTGTGTCATAGTTCAAATAGGTGTTAGGTTTTGAAGAAAAACATAATTTCTTCCTTTCTAAAACTCCAAGAAACATAGACCTTTCAGTGAAACACTTATATACAAATATGTCAAACACTTTTGACGTGCATAAACAACTGGAAAACTAATTAGTTGTATGTTCAAAACAGCCATCCAAAATACGAAAATAACACATTTTTCGTTGCATCACCTTAGTAGTAGGTTCATTTCAAGCAATTATTTCTACCTTTTTCCATCAAGTGAGTAGTTTAAGCTAGATTAGGTGAGACACCAAGGGAACCAACCCTTTCTTTGGAGGTTCTTTTCCATTTAGGTGACCTACAACTTGGAAAAGTCCCCATGTTTCACTAGTAAGCTAAGTTCTGCAACTTAGCAAGGGTGCATATTTAAGTGATAACAATTTTTGGCACGTATCAATGGGATTGTTTGAATCAAAACAATTTAGTTTATTGCTGGTTTTAATATGCAACTAGTAATTTTTAGACCTTAAAGAGGTTGAAATTTGCATATCTGGCGACTCTAGGTGTGGAAAATTAGCAAAACTAGTGTTGTAACAACTTATGAGAAGGATACAAACAAGGAGTGCAAGGTCATTTGAATAATTTCAGCTATCTCCACCAAGGAGACAAGGTAGAAATACAAGAACAACTCCTTCTTCATCAAGGAAAACACAAGAAACCCCACCTTCTATGAGAGTTGTTGCTCATTTTGTAAGAAATCAGACTTTTGCTGCACCAATGGTAGCCCCTAGGCAGCAACCTTTTGCACCATTTGATGGGGGAATCCATTTGAATTTGGATCAACATGATGATATACCAATAGCGGCTCTCAAGAGCATTCCTTTCTTCATGGGAGAGGACCAAACTATACCCATTGAACACATCAAGGATATGGAAAATTGTGTTCATTCCATCATATAACTGCTAAAAATGTGGCTCTTAGATTGTTGGCAACATCTTTCAAGGGACAAGCTCATCAATGGTTTAGGAGCTTGGCTTTTAACTCAATCACTACATGGGACTAGCTTGGAGAAGCACTTTGTAAGCATTTTGAAGACAAGTCTGATCACTTGTCATGGTTGGAACAACTTGCCACTATCAAGAGGGCTCCTCATGAATATATGATGGATTTCAATTTTCGTTTTCAAAAGTCTTGGGATAGGATCCCACCTTTGGTAAGAACTTCACCTGACAATGCTTTCTTGTATTATTTGAGGTCTTTGAATAGTGATATATTAGTTATGATACAGTCTATGGGTGGAACTACACTTTCGGGTGCTTATGAGATAGCCATCAGAGCTGAAAACAACCTTATACAAGCTAGAAAAATAGTCCCAAAACCTCCAATACCATTTTTACTTGATATACAACCTACAATCCCTATGCAAATGCCACAAGTAGCCCCTATACAGCTGCTCCTACTCAAGATATGTTGAAAATGGAGATAATTATGTAGCTTTAAAACTTGTAAAACTATTATACTATAGATCTAAATAAGTGTTCTTTGTTACAATTTCTTTGTATATGATTATCTATTTAGATTCATTTTACCATTTTTAGAAGTAGACAAAAGATTGTAGAAGAATAAGACCAGAAGATAGAAGTGACACATCATATACCATGGAGAAACCCTTTCAAGAAAAAACTCCACCACTAGAATCAATAGTGCTTGTATTATTTAACCTTAGAACAACATTACAATAATTCTTTATCAATCCTTGCTTGAGATGCTTCTCTTACCTTCAACAATTCTTCTACACAACCTGCAATAAAATCTGATGAAACTCTCTTCAACTTGCTTGAAATAAATAGACAATAATGAGCCTTGTAAAATCCAAAGAGTTATAATTACAAAGTACCAAGCTTATCTCTCAAAAACCTACGCCTATCCTTTGCATGTAGAGTTCTACCATGAAGAACAAGGTCAAAACAAGTCTTTCATCCATTTGGGCATCCCAAACTGAAGTCATAACTCAACATTGATTCTGAAGATATCTTCTAAGCTTATCCTCAAAGTTGGCACCCAAGAATGGGCCCACTTAACTCATCCTTATAAAATATCTTATTATGCAAAAATGTTAACTCCAAGATGCCAACTTGGGCACCCAAGGTGGGTCCAAGTCAATCTCTATTAATTGAAACATATCTCTCCATCAATTCATGCAAACAGGATGTGTGATTGATCATCCCCACTTAACCAAATGTATCACCTATTATCTGTCATGCAACTCAAGTCATTAGTCATGCATTCCAAGTCAACTGAAGTCAACTAGAATTCAATTGAAACTAACTACATGCAACTGAATATAACTAAACTGAACTAAACTGGTATTAAACTGAATTGATACTAAACTGAACTTCATGCATGTAAACATCAATCCCTAACTTCTAGGATCTTTAAATGCATTACATAAGAGCTATCTTTTTCTCCAAACAAGTAACTTAACTCAAGGTGGGTTCTACCTTCCGTGTGGGTGCCCCATGTGCTCCTATTATTTAGGAACTCATCTTGGATGCCCTCACATGTTCCTATCATTTGGAATTAATTACAAATGTCAATTAACATGATTATTTCATTCATATTTAATCTCTTTCTAACCCTAGTGTTGGGGAACACTTTCCAAGGACTTAGGAGATACATGAAATAATGTTTAGGATTGCAATTAAATGGCATCCTATTTCCAAAATTCTCCCACTTGACATTATACATTGCAATATTCTAAACAAGGAATCATTATTATAAATCAAGTATAGGACTCAAGGCCAATGGCCTTCCTGCACCATGAGAACTTATCTGTAGGAACTAGTTTCGTAAGATAATATGTAGCATTAATCAAAGTGTCAAATTTGTTAATTAATACCTTCCCACTCTCAACCATTTCTCACACAAAGTAAGTGATACTGAACATCAACATGCTTAGTACGAGCATGATACATAGGATTTTTGGCTAAACAAATAACACTCTGACTATCACATTCAAGTCCAACTTGCTTGCAATTAAAACCAATACCTTTCCCAAGTCTTTGTAACCAAACTACCTCTTTGGAGGCATGTGTAACAGCCATAAACTCTATTTTTGTGGTGGAAAAAACAACTGTGGGCTACCTCTTACTCATCCAAGTAACCACAACTCCAAACAAAGTAAACACATAGCCACTTGTTGACCTCTGACTGTCTAGGTCTCCTGCCCAATTTGAATCAACAAAACCATGTATGTCTAATGATCTATGCATAATATCAATATCATTAGCACCATGATAAACCAAATAGTAATCAGAATTACCTTATAAATATCTAAACACCCTCTTAACATAATTCCAATGTTGTTTACCAGGGTTAGACATAAACCTACTTAGAACTCCCACTGCTTGGGCTATATCTCTGAAATGGTTTGACATGTAGGAGAGTAAACCAATTAATATTCCTTTACCGGTTGGCACAAAATCAGATTTAGGACTCATGTCTAAACTTAATTTTGTGCCAACTGGTAAAGGAATATTAATTGGTTTACTCTCCTGCATGTTAAACCATTTCAAAATAGTATCAACATAATTCCTCTGACTTAAGCAAAGCTTTCTGTTACCTCTATCTTTGTTGATCTCCATAGCAAGGATATATTTTGCAGCCCCTAGATCTTTCATCTCAAATGTGCTCGAGAGTTGTGCTTTCAATTCTTTGATCATTACCTTGTTGTTACTGTTGACGCCAAAAATTGACAAGGTAACAATGTCTTATGGGAAACTCAGTTTAAGGGGGACCTTTTGCGCTAAACTGGGTAACCTTTGGATTTTTAGAGAAGTTAGCTTCTTCTATAATGGGTTTTGGAAAGGGAAAAGAAAGCATATATAATAAAGTAAAGGCTAACCTAAGGCGATGCGCCAATATTTGCTGATGGGCACGATAAATCATAGATTTAAGGGCCTAAATAGTGTTGTTGTGTTCCAAAACATCAGAGACTTAAGATTATAGCATAGACAATTCATTTATTGACATAAAATAATGTTGCATACATTCTCACTACTAAGAAGAGTCATTAGACATGATTTAGGTAAGCAAACTTGTATCCAACATATATAGAAGTTATTCAAATGAAATGTCAAGATAGTATAAAGCACAATTCACAGTTTAATCAAAGCATGAAAAACAAAAAGGCCGAACAATTGGCACAGTCTGAAAGTTCTACAATTTAAATAAAATAGTAATAGAGGCCTGGTGTCTTTTGTTAAAACCAACATGTTTTCCCCAAATTTTGGACCATTTCCTCTCAACAGAGAAAGCATATATAGTAGGAAAATCTCCCACCACTTCGGAGAACAACAACAGAAAAGATCTCACAATCTTCATGAAATGATGTCTGAATCAGAATATACCCAAGGCCGTTACAATAGCATCGAGCCAGAACTCAACATCCAGTCATCCCAAGCACAGGTGCATCCTCTGTAATGATGGCAAAGGTCCCAGCCAGGCTCGATCTGACAAGTGTCATCCATTACTGCGAATGATTATGACAAGTAGCATCCAATAGCATTATTTCATTCAACCAGCCTATCACCCGCATAATAGATCGACCGCTAGGCAAGTGGCAGCCTTTCGTTGCACGCATGAACCCTTCTCCCATCATTGTAGAGGATTTGTGAAAATGCAACACATGTCGAATAGGCTGAGAACCTTAACATAGCAGAGGGAACACTCCATCGGCCAGGCATAAAAGATGTGTGGCAGCATTTCGCTGCCCGCGATTGCTATTTCATCCCCGCGTTGAAAAATTCTCGAACGGTTGCCATGTGGCAAGATGTGGGGCCCGTTGACACTTTTTAGGAATGACAGCTTCATGGAAGCCTTTCGCAGCCTGACGAGGCTTCAAGGAAACACGAAACAAAACATCCTGTAACTGTGACACGTGGATGCATAGTGCAATTTCCCAGGATCCAAAAGGAAAGCCATTACCCGAAGCTGCGAAGAGTAGGTGTGCAAAGTGGCAGATCAAAAATTTGATAAAAAGCCGAGCAAAATCGGTGATGCATAGGCCGGTGCACACATAAAGCAAAAATAAACCCGAAGGGAGCTGCTCAAATATTTATTTAATAGTTACCAATAAACAACATGTCATCAACATACAAGATAATAATTAAAAGTTGGTCATCAATAATTTTTATGTAAACACAATGATCTTCCTCACTCCTAACATAACCAATTTTTAATGCAAAAGCATCAAACTTTTGGTACCACATTCTTGGTGACTGTTTCAATCCATATAAATATCTCTTTAACCTACAAACCAATTCTTCTTTTCCTTTTATAACAAAACCATCAGGTTGCTTCATATAAATCTCCTCATCAAGATTCCCATGCAAAAAAGCAGTTTTCACATCCATTTGCTCTATCTCAAAATCATAAGTAGCAATAGTAGATAAAAAGAAGCTAATAGAAGTTAGTTTAGCAACATAAGAGAATATTTCATTAAAGTCAACTCCCTCTCTTTGGGAGTAGCCCTTGGCTACTAATCTAGCCTTGTACCTTTTGAGATTACCATCTGCTCCAATTTTCTTTTTAAAGATCCATTTACAACCAATGGCCTTTCTTCCTTTGGGAAAACTCTCAAGATCCCATGTGTCACAAGTATCCAAGGATTTCATTTCCGCATGCATAGCTTATGACCAAAGCTTGTTCTCATATGAAGAGTAAACCAATTAATATTCCTTTACCAGTTGGCACAAAATCAAATTTAGGACTCATTTCTAAAATTCCATATGCTAGTGCAATTGGTAGTTTAATGTATGCAATGGTTTGTACGAGACCAATTATAGCCTAAGTAGTGGGAGTTCTAAGTAGGTTTATGCCTAACCCTAGTAAAGAACATTGGACTTATGTTAAGACGGTGTTTATATATTTACGAGATAGTTTTGATTACTTTTTGGTTTATCATGGTGCTAATAATCTATGCATAATATCAATTTCATTAGCACCATGATAAACAAAATAGTAATCAAAAGTACCATGAAAATATCTAAACACCCTCTTAACATAAGTCCAATGTTCTTTACCAAGGTTAGACATAAACCTACTTAGAACTCCCACTGCTTGGGCTATATCTAGTCTCGTACAGACCATTGCATACAATAAACTACCAATTGCACTAGCATGTGGAATTTCAGACATTTCCTCATAATCAAAATCAGATTTAGGACTCATGTCTAAACTTAATTTTGTGCCAACTAGTAAAGGAATAGTAATTGGTTTACTCTCCTACATGTTAAATCATTTCAAAATAGTATCAACATAATTGCTCTAACTTAAGCAAATCTTTTTGTTACCTCTATCTCTGTTGATCTCCATATCAAGGATATATTTTGCAACCCCTAGATCTTTCATCTCAAATGTGCTCAAGATTTGTGCTTTCAATTCTTTGATCATTACCTTGTTGTTACCAATAAACAACATGTCATCAACATACAAGATAATAATTAAAAGCTAATCATCAATAAATTTTATGTAAACACAATGATCTTCCTCACTCCTAACATAACCAATTTTTAATGCAAAAGCATCAAACTTTTGGTACCACATTCTTGGTGACTTTCAATCCATATAAAGATCTATTTAACATGCAAACCAATTCTTCTTTTCCTTTATGATAAAACCATCAGGTTGCTTCATATAAATATCCTCATCAAAATTCCCATGCAAAAAAGCAATTTTCACATCCATTTGCTCTATCTCAAAATCATAAGCAATAGTAATAGATAAAAAAGAATCTAATCTAAGTTAATTTAGCAACAGGAGAGAATATTTCATTAAATTCAACTCCCTCTCTCTCGGAGTAGCCCTTGCCTACTAATCTAGCCTTGTACCTTTCGAGATTACCATCTGCTCCAATTTTCTTTCTAAAGATCCATTTACAACCACTGGCCTTTCTTCCTTTGGGAAAACTCTCAAGATCCCATGTGTGACAAGCTATGCATGAGAAAATGGAATCCTTGGCATTGGGAATATAGGGTTTTGTTGATTCAGATTGGGTAGGAGACCTGGACAATCAAAGGTCAACAAGTGGCTATGTGTTTACTTTGTTTTTCAATAAGATAAATTTTTCCTAGCCCAATATTTTGAGCTGCAAGAGATAAAAGGCCTCCTTCACTCATTTGGGAATGAGTAGGTTAACATAAAATAGTAACAATTTCAAAGCTACAAGCCTTACCAACCCCAAAACCAAGCACAAGGCCAACCAAGTCAAGAAAGTAGGCTACCCTATAAAGAAAATTACCAAGGCCCAAAACAAGTTCTTAACCCAAGGCCTTTTCAATAATATAATCCAAATGTTCCAAGCTCATCTACAACGTTAGTTCTTGTCCAAAATAATCTTGTTCAATATTATGAGTGGTGTTTCCCTTGTAATCAGCCCATAGCCAATCCACTTGTTCAAATGGGATGATTAACCAAGCATTAATGGTTCAAAATGTATCTAGCTTGCAACCAAATACACCTAATGAAACACCCTCACAAAAACAAGAGCCTCCTCCAAGTGACACTACACTTATAAATTAGCAAGGAGAGGAGTTTTGTGGGGTTAACCAAGACTATTCTTCTATAATAGCTAACACAAGGAGTAAAAAGAGGGTTGTTGATATGGGACAACAAGTGGATAAATGTCAAATGAAAATTCCTACAAGTCACCAAGGTGTTGTTGGTTCCTCATCTTTTCATAATTTTCAAATTTTGCCAAGGGGGCAGGTTGTAGCAAGCAAGGAGCAACCAAAAGCACAACCACAACCATCACAAACACAAGGAGATGTCGCTATTCTTAAAGGATACTAAAAGGTTAGTACTACACCATTTACTATTTTGAAGCATATGAAGAAGTTCAAGGTTAGCATGTCAATGTGGGATTCCTTGTCAATCCTTACTCAAAAAGAAATGTTACAAAATGCCTTGTCTGATACCACCTTATCTAGTGAAGCTTCAAAAGAACAACCTAGTGTTGCACTTACCAATACCCCTCATGATAAGAGTGAATAACAAACTAAGCTTTTCAAACCACCTCCATTTTATGTGTCCTTAATCATTGTTCAACACCTTGTTCATAACTGTATGATTGACTCAGAGGCAAGTAGTTTGATGATGCCTAAATAGATAGATGATAAGCTTGGATTGTCATATGAACCCCTTGCTAAAGGAGTGGTTCAGTTAGATGGGACAACCATAAAAATAGCTGGGGTGGTTAAAGATTTGGGTCTTACATTGCATTCTTTTCCAAATTTCACCATACCATAAGATATACATGTCATAGATTTGCCACCATATTTTGCTATATGTCTTTCTAGGGATTTCACTATAAAGTTAGGAGGGTATTTATCATCCAATTAGTCACATTTTTTCTTTAGGACAAGGTATTGCACTAGGGTCACTATAAAATTAGAACCTATAGCCAAGGATCATGTTGAACCATATGTTCCTAGTGTTGTTAATGCTAATCTTACCATTCATGAACAAGAACAACCTATTGTCCAAGAATCTAACACCCATGTAGAGCATATTCCTAACTTGATTTTGGATGAATGGGTAGTTGAGAACCATGAAGTAGACCCTTTTAAGCATATAGAAGAGGCTGGAATGGGCCATATACATAACTCACGAACAAAACCTAGCTATTCCTAATCTTGAAAAAAGAAAAAAAACAATAGTATGGGCAGCATTCTAATGAGCTTTGGCAGTTGTTCTTTGATGGGTCAAGAAGTAGAAATGGTGTTGGTGGAGGTGCTATGCTTGTTTCCCCTCAAGGTGAGAAGTATAATCAATGTTTAGAGATTTTTTTAGTTGCATTAATAACACTACGGAGTATGAAGCTCTCATTCATGGCTTGGAATGGGCGAGGAAAAGAGGTGTCAATTGTTGCAAGTGTTTGGGGATAGCAAGTTGATTGTAAATCAGGTAAGAGGTATCAACGTAACCAAGAATGATTTACTTAGGTATTTTAAGAATAGAGTATGGGATATGATAGAGGAATTTGATGCCTTTAATTTGCTATCCATACCAAGAAGCCAAAATAAACATGCCGATAGGTTGGCTGCTATAGGAGTTGAGTATGATATCCCAAAAGAGATTAAAAATGTTAATAAAAAATAGCATATTAAGGTGGTTGTAAGGCCATTAATTCCTGAAAATGATGTGCATTGGAATTTTTTTGAAAGTGACAAACAAATTGTTAGATTTTTGATTGAAGAAGTTGAGTTTTCAACTGGTAATCAACAAAGGTTGCAACAACAGCTTGGTGATTAGATTCTACAGTTGAAGTCAAATAAATTGCCAAAGGGATTGGTGACTTTAGAGTCCATTTTCAACATAGATGACCAAGTAAGAAAAGTTAAGTACAACATGTTGGTTAAAGAGGAACATTAAGAATATAATGAGATTTTCAAAGGTAAGCTTCTTAAAATTGGCAAGCTTTGTACTAAGGAAGAAAGAGATGCATTGGTTTCACTTTGTTAAGAATATGATGACATCTTTGCTTGGGAATACAATGATTTGAAAGGTTTTAATCTTGAGTTGGCACAACATACTTATATAGAGTTGGAACCCAATGCAAAACCAGTAAGACAAAAGCAAAGACCTTTGAATCCAAAGCTTGAACACCTCATGAAGAAAGAATTAAGCAAGCTAATTGAAGGTAGTATCATTTTCCCTATTAAACACACATAATGGGTATTTAATTTAGTACCTATGAGGAAAAAGAATGGAGAAATCAGATTGTGTGTAGACTTTAGGGATTTAAATAGAGCTTCACTTAAGGATCGTTATCCATTGCCTTCTATGGAGCAAATACTACAAGTTGTATCAGGCTTAGATAGGTTCTCATTGTTGGATGGGTTTTCTAGTTATAACCAAATCTTGGTTAGAGAAGAGGATCAATATAAGACAATGTTTACTACCAAATAGGGTACCATGGCATACAAGAGAATGCCTTTTGGATTGTTTAATTTTGGGGAAACCTTTCAAAGAGCCAAGGACATGGCTTTTCAAGGCCTCATGAACAAGATTGCCCTTGTATATTTGGATAACATTACTATTTTATCAAAGGATGCAAAGAAACATTTCACTCATCTAAGGAATATTTTTGACTGGTGCAGGGAGTATGGTGTATCCCTCAATCCAAAGAAAAGTATCTTTGTTGTTCATGAAAGTAAGTTGCTTGGTTATGTAGTGTCCAAAGATGATATTACAATTGATCTTAAAAGGGTGAATATCATCTTAGCTTTACCTTTACAAACTCATAAAAAGGGCTTACAAAGTTTCATAGGAAAAATTAAGTTCGTTAGGAGGTTTATACCAGATATTGTTAATTTGTTGAAGCCACTAACAACCATGCTAAAGAAAGATATGGCTTTTAAATGGACTAAGGAAGGGAAGAGAAGTTTTGAGTGCATAAAAGAAGCATTAACATCAACACCTACTCTCTTGAACCTTGACTTTTCCAAAGATTTTATTGTGTATGCTTATGGTAATTTTGACACTATCTCAGCTATGTTAGTGTAGAAAAATGAAGGTTTGGAACAACCAATAGGTTTCTTTAGTAAGGGCTTGGAAGAGTATGAGAAAAGGTACACTTTCATTGAAAAACATGTTCTTGTAGTTATTATAAGTCTAAAGAATTTTAGGAATTTTATTTCAAACAACAAAGTTCACCTAATGGTTGCTCGTCCTAGTATCAAGGAGTTCCTTTTGAGTAAGGATTTGAATGAGAAAAGAGAAATTTGGATTACTAAGGTTATGGAGTATGATATAGAAATCAAAGTCATAAAGCTGGTAAGATGTAAAGGTTTGTGTGAGTAGCTAGCTGGTGATAAAGAAAACAACAAAGAAGAAGTTATGGATGATGTTCTAGCTATCCAAGAGTTCAATCCCAAACAGTTGCACCTACTTCTTTAACAAGATAGGTGCAAAATATGGTTCATTTTCTCCAAACTGGTGAGTGTCCACAAGAGATGGATAGAGCTAAAAGGAGGTACTTTAGGCTGAAATCTATTCCCTATGTGCTTTTAAATGGTATAATTTTCAAGAAATATTTTAATGGTGTGTTGCTTAGATGCATTGATATTAACCAAGTTGACAAAGTACTTGAAGAATTTCATGATGAAGTAGTTGGTGGGCACTTTGCACCTACAACTTCAATGTTAAAAATAATGAGAGTGGGCTATTATTGGCCTAGTTTATTCAAGGATGTGCATGAATGGGTAAGGAAGTGTAAGAAATGTGCCTTTTTCTTAGGTAAAGAAAAGTTAGCAACCCTTCCTTTGCAGCCTATTCAAGTTGAACAACCCTTTATGAAGTGGGGTATTGACTTCATTGGAGCTATTAATCCACCTTCTAGTGCAGGTCACAAGTGGGTGCTCACTACCACTAATTATTTTACTAGGTGGATGGAAGCTATGGAATTCAAAGAAGCCAATGAAAGTGTTGTCCTAATTTTTTATGAAGATTTGGTGACAAGGTTTGGTGTCCCTGATTCTATTATTTCTGATAATTCCTTGGATTTTGTGGGTATAAAGTTGAGTGAATGGGCTATTACGAATGGTTTTTACTTGAGTACTTCATCAAATTATTATCCTCAAGGTAATGGTTTGGCTAAGTCAACAAATAAGAACTTAATAAGGATTATCAAGAGGACCATGGAAGATAACTAAAGAAATTGGCATACCAAGTTGAAATCTGTCCTATGGGTGGATAGAATCACACCTAAAAGTTCCATTGGAAACTCTCCTTATATGTTGGTATATGGAAAAGAAGCAAGGCTACCCTTTTTAGTTGAACTTCTAGCTCTTGAGTAGGTTAATCAGCTGGAAATGTTAGAGGTGGAAGACCCAATGGAAATCAGGTATGCATAGCTGTTAGAGTTAGAAGAAATCAGAAATAAAGCAATGAAAACTATGGAATTACATCAAAATTAGGTAAAGAGATCATTTGACAAGAGGGAAACCCCTAGAGTGTTCAAAGAAGGTGATATTGTTCTCAAATAGGATGAACTTAAGAGCGGACCCAGAAAACGCATGAAATTTGATGCAATGTGGAGTGGACCTTACATCATTTTTTAATGTAAATAGCATAACGCTTTCCAATTTTCCAACATGGAAGGTGAAGAAGTGCCAATCCCAATTAATGGGATTCACCTTAAATATTGTTTTTTAGGTATGATCGATCTTTTGTACATATTAGGATAGGTTCCTTGAGTTAATAAGTGTTTTTGCACGTAGGTTTTAGGAGTATTTTCATTCCTCCAAGTGTTGATGCACAGTTGGTCAGTTATTTTTTATCATGTTTTGAGTCTTCTTAGGTAGGTTGAATAAGTTTGAAGGTGTTAAGCATTGTAAAATGTTTGCTATAGTAGTTTGCAAGGTTTGATTTTTTGTATGTTTTCAAGGTTCCTTAATGAATCATATGCCCAATGGATTGTATAAGGCCATTGGTCACTATGTTTTAGCAAGACAAACTTTTATAGAGGTCACCAAAAGTGTTAGCTTATTTAATCCTTGAGATTAAAATAAGTTTG
>VDFB02386832.1:0-47428 GCA_007258455.2 Sequoia sempervirens
CACCACACCAAGAGAAATCACTTTGTATTACAGTAATGGAGATTGCATACAAATTTCAGACTTATCTTTCTAGTGTCTGTTTACAGTAGCATTCACCATGAACAATCTTGTACATGAACCTTCAAGTTACAGTCTTTACAGAAAAGAATTCACTCTGATACAATTCAAACTATTCACTCACAATTGTTGATCGAACCAAAAAAATCACTACAGAGATTACAAACTATATTCATGCCATTCCTAGTTGTTGAGCTTCCTCACAGAATTGTCACAACGAACTGTCTCCCAACGGTTCCAATTCAACTCCTCTGATTGGCCGAATACCAGCCACTTAAATAGTCATCACTCGGTCAGAAGAAACAAACTTTGTTGGCATCTTGGTGAGACACTAATAGTGGCTCGCCGATGCCACAAAGTCTTCATATTGATGTCACCAAGAGTCGTTTCCATTGGCAAGAGGTTTCACCGAGCTTACAACTTGTATCGGCTTCAGTTTTCCTTTCGGCAAGACTATCGCTCTCGCTAAGACATCCCAACGAGCCTTCTTGTGTTACACCGAGTTCAGGAGACTATCGCTAATACTTCCTTATGTCGCCAGGACCTCACACCGATGTTCTCCACATGTATCACTATCGCCCAGACTCATCGCTTTTGGTGAGATGTCATACTGAAGCTCCACAAGCCACATAGACATGAGTTTTCCATTCGGCAAGAGTATCATTCTTTGCCAAGACCTCACGCCGAGTCACCACAGGTTATACCAAAGTCGTATGTTATACCGAGCTCCAAAGAATAGTCAGCAAGACATATCAATATCGCCAAGAGGTTTCTCCGAGATCACACATGTCACCTCGAAGTCATCAATAGTCGCCAAAACATATCACCTTTGTCGAGAGTTCTTATTGAACACATATATGTTACACTGAAGACCTCTCATCATCGGCGAGACTCACCAATGTCACTAGGACTTCATAGCGAGAACCCTTTAGTTATCCCAAAGACTTCAATACATAACATACTGTCGGAAAGACATTAGCTTTCGCTAGGACTTCACACCGAACAAAGCCTTTCGGCCAAAGGTCTTCCCGATATATGATTGAATGGCCTATCGGCTAGAGATCTTCACAGGCGCTAAGAGGTCACACCAAAAGCAACCTGTCACAACGATATGACCCTTCGGTGAGACAAAGCCTAGGTCACAGTGACCTATACAAAACATGATGTTCCAAACTGCTAGTCGGCCAGACATAAGAATTGTCACAACGACTTGGCTCCAATGGAGGTTTCAGCCTGTGATGATTGAGGCATACTTTTCCAACAAATAGTACATATAGAACATTGCATCTAACTACAAGAGGAATGTGGAGATCTAGGGCGACTCCCACATAAGCTAAGAGGAATAATTATTATATAACCTGTGCATGTCTCTAATGTATGTAAAATGGTGAAATGGGATCTAAGCCAAATACTTAACATAAATAACTCATTCCACTATAAACATTGAGGGGCACAAAAATAACCAAGAGTCACTATTTGGTTGTTGTCCTCAAGGGAGAGCCAAATAGGTTGGTCATGGTTTTGGTCCCTTTTTGTTTGATGATGATATTTGATTATTGATTCTAGAAGATGTAGTGAAGTAGGTTAATTAAGGATAAAGTGACAAACTAATACAAAATCTAGAAAATGGAAAAGAGAAAGATAAAAATAGGAAACAAAATTGGAAAGTGTAGACAGAGAAGAACGTAGCATTCAAATTTGAGGTTGAATTGGCAAGATAGGGGTGTTAGGTGTCCTAGTCCAAAAGTATTGAATTTTAGGGTCTAAGAGCTGGTATAGGTGCAATAGTTTCTATAGGTCTCCAACTATGAAAACTAAAATCTAAAGTCTGATGGTGTGCAAATAATTAGCTTGTCCTAATTTTTTGCTAAGTAATGCATGAATTAGGATATTTAAGCCTTAAGATCTCAAATCCACTTCAATTAACTTCAGGCCTATAACCTAAAAAATAGATAGAGGGAAAAGGGTTGTTTCATATAGGGTCTTGCCTTGGTCAAAACCCATTTTGGTGTTTCCACCTCCACAATGGTTATGATGATAATGATATAAGTCATGTGATCTCATTGTAGTAGAGGTAAATGAATAAATATTGAATGATAAAGAACATAGTTGGAACTTAGCACTGAGATCTAAAATCCTTGTTGAGCTAAAGTCACTTTACTCATCACATAAAATAATAAATAGGAGAATGCTTGGAAATATTGTAGTGTTATAACTCATAACAACAATAAGAATAAACATGAAACAGCTTACAATGTATGAATATAAATTTGTTGATGTGTTACAGACTTATAATTGACTATAATTGCATTGTAGATCTTTTGTTTATTCTGCTCTTGATATTGCATTAATTTCTTTTAGTATGCTAGAGAGATATTAAGTTTAATAGATTGCTTATACTTTCAAATAGAGGGAAGAACTTATATTTATATGAGTTTAAGCTTATTTCACATTAATCATTAAAAAAATTTGACAATTGAATATTAAATTTCTTAAACATATTGAGGGAAACAAAAATATTTAAAATTTGGGGCCTGATTAGGTGGGATAGGGACATTAGGCACCCTAATCCAACCCTTTTTAGCTCTTCAAAAGTATATTAAATAAGGGTTTAATTAAATTTCCCAAATTTAACTCAGTTTCCCAAAAACAGCAATCAAACAAGTAAGTTATAAGCATAATTAGGTACGTGCACTTAAGAGGGTGTCAAACCTAATGTAAAATTGTCAAGGTTGACAATTTACAACACTACAATGTAATAGCTTGCATGTGTATCTATATAATAGAAAGATAGAAGAGAAAGAGATGGGAAAAAGGATTTGAAAGATAAGACTTATGGAGAACCTAAAAATATGATAATGTAATATATATATATATATATATATATATATATATATATAATTAGTACATTTGTATGTTGTGTTACAGACTATAAAAATGATTTCATTTATCATCATCAACACTCATATCTCATTGCATAATATCAAACTATTATTTTATTGTAAATACTAGGGTATAAATACAATATACAACTTTGGACTTAGAAATCTAGATTGTGAATCCATCTTTCTTCTCAATAGTGGTCCACAAACTTTGCACTTCCTAGTTATCCTCAACTCAGTAGATATTGTATTGAGCATCTCATGAAATTTAGATTGCCACTTTACTAAAGTTAGGTTTTTGTTGTACATACTTGGTGTGACTTCTTATCAAAACATGTGCACTTTTTCCCTTCAAATTAAAAAGTTTATTGCTTGGTGTTTTTTAATTATAACTTCTAGAAAAATAAAATTGATCTCTTTCTTCTACTCCATTCAAAACATTAAAACCTTCTCCCAAACTTCATCCTCAAGCCCAACCTTCATCCAAAATGAATTATTTTCTCCATCAAAAAAATAAAAATTATTCATCATTTATTCTAAATCAAACATCAACTTCTTCCCTCTATTCCAAAAATTAAATCATCCATATCTTCTATTCTAATTCCTCACATTACAAGTCACACTTTTTGAATGAGCGCTTGTACAACTTGATTCCTACATAGATTGCAACCTTTTATCCCTTCTTCTAAATCCTCATCAATATTATCATGATCATATTCCCCCAATCCATTGAATCCCTCATCTTAATAATATTCCTCCAATCCAAATTTCATCTTTTCATCCTCATCCATAATCCAAACCCCAAGTCTTATAGTTCAACCTTTTATCCATCCTCTAGCCTAAACCTCCCCATCTAATCTCTTCTAATCCATATTATTCTCATCTATTCCCTTCCAATAAAATTATTCTCCCAATATAATCTCTTCCAACCTTTCAAATCTCATTCTTTCATTCCAATTCAATCCAACATCATGAATCCATTCTACTTTGATTATTCCCCTTGCTAAACCATCGATCCTATGTTTGGCGAAATAATTATGCTATCCTTGTCAACTAATATGAGTATCATACCTTTGATGATAATGGGAGTATTATGGACCAAAAAAAACTCCCTTCATCCTTAGGTAATAACTCCATGAGAAATACTACAACAAGACCTTGTCCCCTATCCATCATCCCGTGAAACCAAGAGAATACTAGCACAAGTTATTCCAACAATTACATCCTATACTATACCTTAAGCCAGGAAAAAAACATCCTAGACTATATCTTAAGCCAAGAAAAAGATGTCATAGCTAGATGCCTATAAATTATTGGATCCAAGATTCCACCAACCTATCAACCCAATCCATGTTCTATTTCTCATCGTTCTCCTTACATTAATAAGGTAAATTCATCCTCCATCAACACCTTCCCTTAATGTCAATCCATATATTGCATACCTATCTCTGATTGCTCTCCTAAATATTTATCCCATCACCCATATAATAATCCACTATAGCCTCCACCTCATATTCCAATATTTTATCCCTTAAATTATTTCATTCTATCTCATCCCAATTATTTGATGATTTCCTCCAGGGAATACTAGACAATAATTTTAAGCCACCATCCATAAACATAGCTACAAAATATTTCTCTATCACCAATATAAAATCTACCTAATTTATCTAATCCCTAAAATCAATCAAATCCACCATCCATAAGCATCATAAATCCTTCCTTCATCCATGTGCATAACTCCTAGAATCCCTCCATGCACTCATTGCTAAAATTTATCTCTCTTTCATATCATATATGCAAATCAAGTTACGTCAATTTCTTACTTTAAAGAATTTTCCAACATATCCTCTAAATCAAGATCAAAGCATCCCTCACAATCCCTCTTATGATCATATTCACTCTAAATTCATACCAATATTATTCTATGAACCACCATCCTATTATATTGTCTCCTCCATCTTCATCTCATCCAATTTTCTCAAAGAATATATCATCCCTTGCACTCCTATCAGCTGGAACAAAATCATATCTTATTTTAAAAAATTGTATCCCATTGGCAATCAAATTTTTTATATCATTCATTAACAACCTGCAAAGGAATAGGCCTTCATTAGAAAGAAATATTAGAACCCATCCAAATTAAAGTGGATTTAAAATCTCACTACCTTGGCTATAGAGCTCATGATCAAGATGTTGGTAATATGTCAACCAATCCTAAACACACTCCTTTGATCTATCCACATCCCCCATCTTCTAAATTTTATTTTGGGCACTATGTACTAGAATCCACTATCCAAAATCCTCCATCTTCTCCATCCATTTAAGGCCCTTATATCCCAAAATTAAATCCCAAACCACTCTTCTCATCCATTCCTCCATCATCCTCAATCGTATGTGTCCATCCTCTACAATACGGGCCATTCAAGATTAATAAAAGCACACATCCTTGATTTGCTTCCAACATGATCATTCCATCACCCCTTCCATGAAATATCAAAAGCATTCATCCTGACGCACCTAACACACCCATACCATTTCCTTTGCAATAAATTTGGATGCCAAAGTAGAAAAATATAAAGCAACAAAATCCATAAAATGTAAGGATCCCTATGCCACTAAGCATCAACATGGAAAAGAAAAGAAGAATTCAATCTACAATCAAAATAAATATAAAATTTCACAAAGTAATATCAATTAAAAAGAAAAAATAATAATGTGGATCCCAAAATAAAAGGAAGAAACACATCCACAAGAAAAGTCCAAATTGATACCCAATTATTTTCATCCAAAAGCTAAACATCCCCATCCTCCATCTCTCAAATCAATTTTTGGTCTATATATCCCAAAATAAATTCCTTCATCTTACCCATCCATTTTGGTTCCTTACACACCAAAATTCATCATCCCATCTCCTCTATCTAAATCCCCAAATATAAAATATGCTTCAAGCCCAAAGATCCAACACCCATCATGGTGTGTGCCAATGTTGATCTTAATAAAATTCCCTTATAACTACCCCCATCTAATCCTTCCATCCACAAATCCTCTAATATCTCATCCACTATCCACCAACACATCTCTCTAACCCATGATTTAGCATAAATCCTTATCCATCCTTCATCTACCATCTACTTCATCTCCCTTGGCTACATCCTCCAATGTTTATGAGAACCACAATAATTGGCATTTCCTATGGAAATAATCATTCAAAAAGGTATATTATACATGTAAATAGATGTTTGATTCCTTCCTCCATCTCTCTCTACACTTATCCTTTATCCACATCCTTATATACATTCATGCATCATATTCCAATGTAAAAGAAATCAAACAATATGAAAGAAAGAAAATAAAAAAACAATCGTTAAAACCACTCCTTGTGGTTCCTTAGACAAGTACTATGATAAAAACTTTGAAAATAAGCATCATGAATAAATCCCCCACCCAAAATCATCCTACAATAATTTGTGGCAATATTCTTCAATCCTATCTAACCCATCTAGCTCATCATACCTAGCTCCATCATATATTCGAGCATCTACCTATCCACTATATCTACCCATCTTATCCAATCCCATATAATCCATCTACCCTCTCTTTTTATCTTGATAAGGTCTAATAAATCATATCCAAGCATAATTTGGATTACACAAACCTTACTTTTTGTTCAATTCATCCCTCTTGCACATCCCTCCCATCTATGAATATTTTACTACCTTCAACCATCAAGCTATCCCCCTATTATAAAAACCACTCACTCTACCACTTCCCATGACTTTGAAATATTTTCCCATCGTTCTATCATATCCATTACATTACATCTAGCATGGTACATCTTATTCCTATGTGACATAGTCCTTAGAAATCCCTTTTTAACTCCCTCCAACCCATTTATCCTATTTATCCATGGTATTTATACACTCTATACTTGTGCTTCCTCCACCAAACACTCCTCCTATTCCATCTTCCTCAATACAATAATTGTCCCTCTCCTATTCTCTAGCAATCTCTTCATCTTTTCATTTTCATTCAAATGCTTAGTTCTCCATTCTTATTGGTTCCAATCCATCCTAATATTCCTCATAGAAATTCAAATCCATCCACCTTATCCTCTATCCTCCTAAACCCTCCAAATCAATCTCAAGTCTATGAAAGTTGTAGCAATCCAAGTCCATGCACTCTAGCTAAGAAATCTAGCATATAATCCAAAAGCTTCCAATGGTTTTGTTCCCAACCTTGTTACAAACCTTTATCCAAATTAATTTTTTATCATCATCAGGATATATTGTTCCCAACCCTCATGTTGTTATTATCATTAACACTATCTTTATATTTTTCTTATCACTAACAAATCTCTTGTCCTCATCATCAATCAAATGCATTGGTTTTTAGCTTAAATTAGGGGATAATCCTTGTCATTTTTTGTATTTTTTTGCATGCTTTCTTATTTACTTGTGTGTATTATCATTGTTTCATGTATCACATGGTCCTTGTAACATCTTAGAATAGGGGTATCATGGTCCTCCATATCATGGTGTCATAAGGCATATTCTTGCATAGGACCCTTTTATTTGGGTCAATCCTTCATACACTTGGCACATCATCACCTTGGTTCCTTATACCTTTGTGCATAACATCAAGTACAATAACCAATAAAGATTGCTCACACTATTGTAGCATGACTATATTCCCACTATATTTTTCTCTTTCTTCATATGTACTAGTATTTTATATCCTATCATATCCCTTTTATCATTTCCTATCCTTGAATGTGCTATTTAAACTCACTTTTCCTCACAATGGGACATACCAACCTCCCTCCTTATCATCCTTGATCATTGCAGTGATGGGGACATCATGTCACTATTCTCATCCCTTTATAACCACTATATTGTATTCTTCTTTGAAACAGCATTACTTTTACATAGAAGCAATGTCATTTCAAAGAGGGAAAGAATGTAGACACCTAAATTTATCCATAGCCAACCACACTAGACTTTATCCCATTCCTATCCATTAAATAAATTTAAGTCTACTTTCACATTCATATCCCAAAGAATTAAGTAAATACAAATAATTTATTTAATTCTCCTCTTTTCCACCTCAATCCAATTTATTAATTTAATTAATTAATTAACTAGATGATCCCTTGCACATGCCTAAGTACAACTAATTTAATTATTCTTACTTGTCCTAAAAAGATACAATAAATCCTAGCAATCCATTGTCCTTAGACAATCCTAACGCTTGATATAGAACATGTGTGAGTTGTCGGTGCATAGTGTAGTAGGTCCCAAATCAATAAGAGAAAGCTTAGGAATAAAATTATAAATCTATGATTGTGTTGGCCAACAATGGGCCAATTATTGAAGTGGGTAAAAACTCCTTCACTTTTGGACTTTTTATACCAAGGGGTGCTTCCATAAGGTGATAAGAAGAATATGAAATATAGGAGATGAACTATTACCTTAATACAACCATACCCAGTGCATAATATACCCCTCTTTAGGTTGTTACTTTTTATTACATTGAATATACAAGGTAACTTGAACCTAAGTAATATAGATAAAATACTACACAAAGGTTCTAAAAATGTGATTGGAAATGAACCCTAATGTTATTATTCATATTTATATGTCACAATAAATGAAACATATTGCAACATAAAATAAAAATTTGTCTAAATTCAACTTATTTTAATGTGTTGAGGTGATGCAAGGTTGGGCCAATAGAAAATTTGTGTCTATATCCATTAGAGATATATATTCACTAAATTCATTCAAAAGATGCAATATTTGAAACTAAGGTGATACCTTAATGAAGGTATCATAAAATACTGCATCCTTCAAAATGCACAAGAAAACTAGGTATGATATAAACATTCATAGAGGAAATGGATATCAATAAAATAAATAATTGTACTTAATAATCCATGAGAATACCCATACATTTCTTTTATTTCCCTAAAAATATATTTTGTAAGAGATTTACAAGAATTTAACAATCATCTAACTAGCCAATTAATTGACAATACATCTAAAAATGCATACCATACACAAGAGACATTCAACCAAGGTTGATTTTTCCTTTAAAAATATTCTTGAGAGATTACGAGTGTTTAATACAAATTTTAAGATGAAACTAGATCATTACAATATCAAAATGTTTTACCCAAAGCTAGAAACTAAGAACCCTAAGTTTTTGCTAAGAAAATTTCTTCCTCCATTAAGGTCCTTTATTTTCTCCTTTTTTCATCATCCATCTTTAAAATGAAAAATTAGGGTCAAATACCCTCCATGAAAGTTACAATTAAGGGTGGGAAGATAAAATTGTAGATACCTTCAAAATATTGAAGTGTAGAGGGTACACAAAATCTTTAGTTGCAATCACTACCAAAATTATGGGAGCCCATAATTCATGGGGACTTCTACAATCATCCATATCCATTAATCAATCTTCCCCTATTATACACACATGATATAATGTCTAAACACACTAGTCATACTATGGTAATTATAAAGGAACACTCCATTATATTTCTAACTCATTCTTTCAATAATGAAGATCTAGTTTTGGCATGCTAGGGTATGGAGAAAAGCCCTCTAAATCTAGGAAGAAACCCTCAAGTATTGTGTTGCATTTAATCTATTTCACTGATAAATCCATAGTGGTAGGAAAGTAGAGAGGAAGAGTACATCAAGTTGTCATGGATTTTATCAAATAAGGAACACAATGGATTTTTAGGTTTAGGAGGAACCCACAGGTTTCTACCAATGTGTAGGAGAATATTGAAGTCCTAGGAAAGAATGGATAAATAGCAAGGGTAGGAAGTTGCAAGGAATGAGTACATTAGGACTAGGACAAGGTATATAAATAAAAAGGAAGCCCAAAAATATGGAGGCTTAGCAAGTCTCAAAACCATGGGAGAATAGGGGAATAATGGATGAGGTACAAAAGTGCATAAAACCTCTAAAATTCTATGGGTTTGAAGGAGACTATGATACTTTGGGGATTGGGACTTAGAAGAGAATAGGGAATAAAGAGCTCAAGGTTTCAAGGTTTTACAGAAACTCAAAAACTTTGCACAAAGTGCAAAGGTTTTCACAAAACCCTTAAAACTTTATGGTTTGAGAAAATAAAGGAATGGGGAGAGGGAAGAAAATTGGGATTGGGGTTTGGGGTTTGGGAGGGATCGAGGAATGAGCAGTATAGGGAAAAAAGGACTTCAATACTTTGTTAGTAAGGGTACAAGATAGAAGGAGGATAGGGTTTATAGTTTCAAAGAATCTTCATAGCTTGGCACTTCTTGTAAAGGTTCCAAGTTCCTTCATAAATCTAAAACCTAACAAGGAAAGGGACTCCAAGGATGCAAAAAATATGAAAATTTTATAATTTTCCAAACCACCACCAACTCCACCTTGAATAATTTTGACCTGAAATAATGATATGATTGCTAAGGACCACAAACCTAAGACAAAAACATTTTACACCTATGTGGGAATTCAAGGGATTAGAGGAACTAAGGCCAGCCTGGGCAAAGGTTCCAACATCCCTAAAAGTTTGAAAATCCCAAAAACCTGCCTAGAATCACCTAATTTTTTTACCATAAGAACACCCAATTAACCAATTTTTCATAAGGTTTTTAGGTCAAACTATTTTTAAAAATACATTTAATATAAGGGGACCTAACTAGATATTTTTCATATGTATTGATTCTCAATAAAGGCAACATTTAATACAATATAGTCATAAGCCCTATCATTCATCTACAATATGTCACTAGGTCATTAGAAACACAAAAATCTAGATATATTATTTTATTTTACCCTTAAGTTCATAGTTTTATTTAAATAATAAATAAATAAAAATTTGAATGATAGGGGGAGCCCAATAGGAAGTCACGTCCAACCCCTAGGGTTACAACAAGGTTACATTTTGTATGCATCACCTAGAGCTAGCTCAACCACCACCTTAGCCACCCATACATCACCACCTCTCGAAGTCACCGATGGAACCACCTCTAGGAAGCCACCAATGGCACTACCAACCTATTATCATATTGCCACCAATTTGTATTTTGAGGCATAATAGAGTAATATTTCTTTGATGGGAATAACTTTCACATTGGACTTTTAACTTATTATAGGCATAAAAAAGATATCTTTAAGAACTATATAGTGTTATAGGTTTGGTTATCATATTTTTCTATTAGTGCTATAATTTGGTGCTCAAAGCTAACCTATCTCCAATGGATAGAATTTGTCACATACTACACAATGGATTTGGTGGTTTTAAATCAAGAGAGATGTGTGCTTGTTTTATTATACATATTATCCTAAGATTTGTGGTGTGATTGTGTGAACATCTAGATTAATTTGAGGGAAAAAACCTAGTGGGAGTGCATACTTTATGAGACTAATATGTTGGTACAATAGGTTATGGTTTGGTGCTTCCTAATAAAGATTTACATGTACCTTTAGAGTTTTGAATTTAAAGGCAATAGGTACATAGGTTATCTTCTAGTTTGAGAACATAATTGATAAAAATGTGAAACTAGGAGTATCAATTTAGTGAAAATTTAGTGTAGGTACAATAATGGTGATGAATATGTTGTCATGGATATTTATATAAATTTGAGCATTGGTGTGACATGATCATGTATGCAGTTTATATGTGGTGGTGTGGATTAATTTTAAAAGTTTTTTCTTATCTCTTAGATGTATTTTCTCCTTAGCCATGGTTACTCATTATGAATTTTTTTTCCATATTAAATATATAGTTGATCTGATGCTTGAGTTATGAGTGGTCTACCAATTATCTTCTTTAGTATCTTAATTTATAGATTACTAATGTGATGATGATTTTGAATGTTGCATTATTTTGGGATCTATAAGTTATGCAATATAGTGGGTTGATGTGACCAATTGGTTGCAATGGGATGACTCAAATGTGTACTATCTTATCCACAAGTATTTTCAATGTTGACACAAACTCAACTAGTTGATGAGAGGATAGATTTTTTTGATAGTTAATTGTTGGTACTTGCAACATGTATTTTATCTTCTTGGCTTAGAGATCATGGTTTTACTTTATTCTTAGGATTTTTTAGTGTTGTAGTTCAATGTGCATGGGAAAATGTTGATCTTCATTCAGTAGATAGTCATAACAATGTCATAAATAGCATGGTATCATGATTTAGTGGGAGATTTTACAATCATGTGATTTCATGACTTGGTGATTGATAATCTTTTACAATGGTTATGGGTGTCATAGAAAAACTCTTGGATGATGATTCTTGTATATAGTTAGATTACTTTGATATCTTGAGTTCCATTTATAGGAGATAGTTATCTTCATTTGATTGGAGATGTTGACATCTTGCTTTTCATTTGAGAAATCTTAAATTTTTTGGTGAGGTTTCACTTTGCAACTTATCATTTTTCACACATGATCCTTGGTTGAGAGAATGTTTGATGTTTATTATCATACTAGTTAGAGTTTTGACATGATTCAAATGCTCAAAGGAGTAGGATATGTTTATTGGAGCATGTGATATTCTAGGAAGAGATGTTAGATCATGGTGTAATGATATGTTCCTAAATTCTATAGACATTCAATGGAAGCTTTGGTAGTGGTCTAGATAATTTTCTTAGTATTGAGTACATTAATTGTTTACTTGGAGCTTAATGATAGTGATATGTTGCATTTGGATTTTGGTATGGATTGGTTGATTGTAGGTACTAATTCATGCTTGG
This sequence comes from Sequoia sempervirens, assembly GCA_007258455.2. Lineage (NCBI taxonomy): Eukaryota > Viridiplantae > Streptophyta > Pinopsida > Cupressales > Cupressaceae > Sequoia > Sequoia sempervirens. The sequence continues at coordinate 12,698 of VDFB02386832.1, forward strand.
AGAGTGGGGTGAGATTAGATTTCTCTTGAGTTTAGAGACATTTATTAAGATAGTTACTTTTTGATGAGGTTTCAACAAGAATACCAAGGAACCTCCACCTAGATATGGGCATGATTCCATGATGGATCTATAGAGGAGATTGTTCTTAGAGAGATTCATTGTGGCTTGGTGCATCCTATAGGAGCAATGTCATTCTCCATTCTTGGTTTACTCAATGGATAACCATCTTATAGGTATTTCCCACTTTTTTCTCAAATGCATTATATTTTATTCTTTATCTTTTCATGGATATGGATCTTGAGCTATACCTTTTAGTTCTAGAGGGTTCATTTAAGTAGTATTTTGCATGTGTATCTTCGCCTGCATATTATATTGATTTATAATTTCATTTATGAGAAACTTAGGAGATGTTATTGGGTATTTAAGTTTGATCTTCCTTTATTTGAGAGGCCTACATTAATATTTGTTATATGAGATGCATATGTTTTGTTTCGTCTATGAGATTAAGGAATTGTGTTTTGTTAAGGATTTTTAGTTGGGTTTTTCTGAAGATCTTACTTGACATAGTTTAACAATTTGAGGTATTAGTAGGACATGGTATGTGATATTATTTACAAAATTTCTCTCTTTGGTCTTATGTTTCTTCCAAGAGGCTCATGTTCACTTGAAATTAGAGTTGAGGTTTGTATGGAACCTTTGTGATCACTATTTTTTGGGTCATACCTTTGTGAGGTTTCTATGTATGATTTTATGTTGGAATATGTGCCTCAATTCTTACTGACATGTAACTTCTGCAGGGAAAAGTCGCTATGACATTATTCATGTCTGGCCGACTAACTGTTCTGAATCTTGTTGAAATGTCCATGTCGCCAAGACAGAGGTGATGTCTTGCCGAATGAAGTCCATCGCTATAACATAGAGCATTCACTGTGATATTTTGTCAATTGGAGAATGTCTCACCGATAGCATATGGCTATCAGGGTAACTCAAGGGCTTCGGGAAGATCTCTCAACGACAATGAAAGGTCACACTGATGGGAGTTTTCACTTGGTGCCTTCACAATAACAAAAGACTTTGGTATGAATTCTTAGCGAAGGGTGCCTGGTCTCGCCGACGGGGATGCAACTGAAGTCATCGGTGTAACTCTCGGCACCCGGTGAAACGTCTTGGCAGAGTCAAATGTCTTACTGACTCGGAAAGACATGGGCGCTCGGTATGTGGTCTCGGCAAAAGACATAAGTCTTGCTGACTGGTGAATGCAGCGCTCGGGGTGACTTAAGACCTCGGTATAAGGTCTTGGCGAAGACGATAAGTCTCACTGACTCTTCGATGCTTCGGTATGACATGTTCGGCAGTTGTAAGGTCTTAGTGAAAGACTTAAGTCTGATTCAGTAAGACTTGGATGTGCTCGATGTAAAGTCTTGGTGAAAGACGAATGTCTTGCTGACTGTCAGGTGCTTCAGTGAAACTTGAGGAGACTTGATGAGAACTCTTAACGAATGGTAAAGTCTTGTCGATGGCAAAGTTGAAATCAATATGACTTTTGAGCATCAGTAAAATGTCTTGCTGATGGAGGAATCTCTTGCCGATAGAAATGTATTGGATGTCGATGGACTCGATATGACTCATGGCGTTCATTGAAACCTCTTACCGACTGTTGGAGACTTAAGCCGATATCGATAGTGAATACTTTGTGGCATTGGGGAGACACTGTTAGTGTCTCACCAATATGCCAACAAAGTTGAACACCATTGACCAGTTTGACCATCCTATGTGGAGCCTCGTGGACCAATCAGAGGAAGCGATTTCAAATGGGTGGCAATTAGATTTTTGCAACTATTGTGATGCTGGAGCTGAACAGCATGCAGGGAAAAATCAATTGCTCAAGAGGAAACTTTCTACAATGGGGCTATGGCGGATAAGGATGAATAGAAGGTAAAAATCAGAATGTGATAAGTTTTAAAGGATTGATTCTGTTTCAAGGAGGTGTGAGTGAGATCAGATTGAGGAGAGCATTTTTGTAACTAGATGAATAGTGAATGAAGTTATTGTGAACTAATACTAGAGAGTTGTATCTCTGATTGTATGTAATTGTTGTTACTGTAATACAAAGAGATTCAGCTTGGTGTGGTGGGTTTTTTCCCGAAAGGGTTTCCCTCGTAAATCTTTTGTTCATTGTCTTTGAGTATCTTTGTTTCTATAAATCTTTCATGTGTGTCTTAATTGGATTGTAATTAGAAAAATTACAAGTACTGTCTACTTACTTCCCTATGGATTTGACATTAGGAAAGTTGCTTCCGCACCGTTGCTTTCCTTACAAGTGGTATTAGAGCCTGGCCAGTTGTGTTATCCTTGTGAGAGGGTTGGGTTTTTTGTTTCAATCATTTTCCAGTGGGAGTTTTGTAGAGTTTTTTTAATTTAATTACAAATTAAGATGGCTAGCACATCCAGGAAGATGGAAATAGAAAAATTCAATGGTAGCAACTTTGAGTTGTGGAAACTCAAATTGGAAGATCTATTAGTAGACCGAGATCTTTAGACTGTTGTGTCTGGAACAATGCCTCAAGGCATGAAGCAAGAGGATTGGGATCTTTTAGATAGAAAGTCTAAGGGGTTGATAAGGCTTTGTTTGGCAGACGTTCTTCTGAACGTTCATGAAGAAAAGACTGTCTCTTCCTTCTGGAAAAGACTAGTATCCATTTATACTCTTTGAGAATGCAAGAGGGAGGATCTGTTGCTAATCACTTAAATGATTTCAACATGTTGATTGCTCAGTTAACATCTGTTGGTGTGAAGATTGAAGATGAAGATCGATGCATGTTGCTGCTATGTTCTCTGCCAGATTCTTGGGATCATCTAGTGATGGCTATTGGGAGTACGACATCCACTTTCAAGATAGAAGATGTTGTTGCTTCTTTTTTGTCAGAAGAGATGAGAAGAAAATCTTCTGAGATGACAAAGGAGGCTCTGGCTGTCAAATGCAGATCGAAGGAGAAAGGAAAGAAGAAGGACAAGAAATCTAGATTGAAATAAGAAGGGAGATCAAAGTCTCCTAGCAAGAAGTCCAAGGTGAAGTGTTGGAATTGTGGGCAACCTGGTCATGTTTGAAAGGATTGCAAGGAGGAGAAAAAGAAGAAGAAGAACTCTTCTGGCAATGATTCTTCTCAGAGTGATGCAGACTCCTTCATTAGAGCTTTGGCTACACAGGCATCAGATGATGTATGGCTGATTGATTCTAGAGCATCTTTCCACATGACATCTCATAGAGACTAGTTCACAATGTATGAAAACTATGATGGTGGAAAGGTGTACTTGCAAAGTGATTCATCTTTGGAAATTGTTGGTCGTGGAAGAGTCAGAATTCAATTCCCTGATGGAAGAGTGAATGGAATCAATGATGTGATGCATATACTAGGTCTAGCTCGTAATTTACTTTCTGTAAGTAAGCTGAATGCTATCAGAGTGTGTGTCATGTTCTCTGGAAATGGCTGCAAGATTACTAGAGGCTTTATGGTGTTGGCTAGGGGTGCTCGAATTGGTACCTTGTACAAGCTGGATGCACAAGCTATTCAATGCAATAGTGTCTTTGTGAAGTCATAGAAAGCTACTCATGGAGTATAAGAGGGAAACGTCCCTGATGGAGTAAATGCCATGGAGGTTAAACTTCCAACAGAAAAGACTATGCTCTAGCATCATAGGCTTGGCCACATTGGTGAGAAAGGTTTAAAAACCTTGAAAAATAAAAACCTGGTAGAAGGGCTTGAAGATTGTAACCTTGAGTTCAAATTTTGTGAACATTGCATATATGGTAAACAGCATCGTGTTTCATTTTATTCAAGTCCTCACAAATCTTCTGGTTTGCTTGATTATATTCATTCTGATGTGTTTGGTCTAGTGAATGTTCCTTCTCTATCTAAATCAAGATACTATGTGTCGTTTATTGATGATTATTCAAGAAGAACATTTGTATATTTTCTGAAAAGTAAATCAAAAGTGTTCAATCGGTTTAAGGAATTTAAAAACCTTGTTGAAAATCAGACTGGTAGGAAAATAAAATGCTTAAGGACTGACAATGGCAATGAGTTTTTTTTAGATGAATTTGAAAGGTATTGTACAGATCATGGGATTAAAAGACATAAGACTACACCTTATACTCCACAAAAAAATGGAATTGTTGAAAGGTTCAACATGACAGTAATGGAAAGAGCACGAAGTATGTTGAGCAGTGTTGGCTTGGAGGAGAATTTTTGTGCTAAAGCAGTCTCTACAACATGTTAATTGGTAAATCGTTCTCCTAACTCTGCTCTTGTTGAGAAGATGCCTTTGGAAGCATGGTTTGGAAAGAAGCCCTCTTTGAGACATATTTGTGTCTTTGGTTGTGAGGCATATGCATATGTGCCATTTGAAAAAAGATCCAAGTTGGAAAACAAAGCTGTAAAGTGTATTTTTATTGGCTATAGTGCTAGCATAAAAGGATACAAGCTTTGGAACCTTGAGACTGAGAAGGTTTTGTACAGTAGAAGTGTTATCTTTCGTGAGCTGAAGTCTTCTTCATTGGATCTGCAGTCAGAGAAGAAATCAAAAAATGAAAAGGATGTAGCAGGAATTCCTCCGACACCAGATAAAGAGGAATTGAAAAATCAAAATGTACCTGATACTGAGGAAAGCTCAAGTAGCTCTGAAAGTTCTGAAGAAGATGAAGAACCACCTCAACCTTAGCCTGTGAGGAGGTCAACTCGTGAAAGAAAGCAACTTGAAAGGTATGGGTTTTCTTTAATAGAGTCCACTTGTGCTTATGCTTTAATTTCTAGCATTGATGAGCCTAGGACTGTGAAAGAGGCATTTAAAATGTTTGATTCAAACTCTTGGTTGGAAGCCATGAATGAAGAGATGGCATCATTAGAAAAGAATGATACCTGGAGTTTGGTGCCATTTCCTAAAGGCAGAAACGTTGTCGGCTGCAAATGGGTATTCAAAAAGAAAATTGTTCTGGATGGCAGTGTTGAAAAATATAAAGCAAGGCTGGTTGTGAAAGGTTATTCCCAAGTAGAGGGAATTGATTATGGAGAAATATTTTCTCCTGAAGCAAAGCTGAAATCTATTAGATTTCTTTTGTCACTTGCAACAGCGTATGACTTAGAAATTGAACAGATGGATGTGAAGACAACATTTCTTCATGGTGACCTTGAAGAAGAAATTTATATGTCCCAGCCAGAGCACTTCGTAGAAAAAGGTAAGGAAAGACTGGTTTGTGTTGATGGTGTTTTCAGCACAGCAACAACTCAGACAAAATGTAATATTCTATCTCTCTTGAAAGGTAATCTTCAACAATAAATTAATGAAAATCACCCCAAGGTCTCTCGGGTGTTAGGTCATAACAATGCATAAACAACTTAGATAATATGTGAAATGTTGGTAATCACAATCGGACCTTACTACAATCAAATTGTATCTTTCCACTTATCAGATCTTGCAATTTGACGATCTTAAATCCTAAATCTAACCGGATAATAAAGAAATAGAAAAAGACAAGGGTGCGAGGATTGAATAAGATCTAAACTATTCCTAGAATGAACAATGCAAATGACAGATATCTAGAATGGACCAATCTCAAATAACCAGTTCCTGATCAACCCACAAGGCAATCTTACAAGAACGGTACAATCTTCTAAGGTATATAGATTTTCAAATCATAGACATGCATCTACAATCGAACTTAAGCACAAATAAATATTCGGTCCAGGTTGACTTCACCAGCCTACTACAATCAGATAGTTACTGGGAGTATAGACCAGAGATTGCTACAAACATTCCAAATATGAAATCACAAACATCATTCACCAACTTAAAACTAATCTAATTCTGAACATTAACCCTAAATCTTCAAGCAATTTAAAAGATAAAACAACAGGAACCATGCAAGATGGAATAACACAAGAGATTGCACCAGGAAAACCACAATGTCTTCAATTGTATTAATCACCAAAATGCTGCAACAATTCCACTGTTCTGATACAGTATTTGCTTCAAGAAATTGAATACTACTCCTATTACAAAATACTCTAGCTTTTGCTCTTTTATTTCTAATGTCTTCTAGCTAACCCCTTACAATGAGGCAAGAATGCCCATTTATAGCAAATCTCAAGCCATGTCGGCCCAGCCAAACATTTTTACAAAATAATAACAAAATCGCCAAAACAGGTCGGCCAAGGAAGAATCAAACTAAGGCACACATTAAATTCCATTCACCATCAAGGTCGGCCCTGACACAGTCCCCAATAAAGTCCGGTCCAATGCATGGCCTATGATAATAGGGAAGCACAAATCTCGAAATAGGCATTAACTGCCACTTCCCTTATCCTTCCTCTGAACCAATGACCCTTGGACCTTCAAGAATATTCCATCCAACGCGGTGATAGGTGGCAAAGGTAATACCCTAAGTTGGCATTTAATGGAGTCAATCTCCTCCTTGGACTGTTCAACAGTCTTATTCCAATCTTCCTTTCTGGCCAGATACTTATCCATTACAGCCAAGTAGGTAGCTGCATCATCAAGCTGGTGGCTGGTTACAACACTTTCTGTATCAGGGGCATAAACTTCATGCCACCACTCCTTCAGCTGTTCCAGACTTAGATATTTTGGGGCTATCTTCCTCCTTCCAGTCATCACCTCAAAGAAGGCAATGCATCCATCATAGATACTAGTGAGATCCCCATCAATTGATTTCTTCAGCTTCAGGATCTTTTTCATGGCCTTTTGCCTAATCTGCAGAGCTTCGAACCATTCCCAAGGTTCATCCAATCTAGAAGAAGGAAGGATTCCATCCTTAGCCAGTTTCTCTTTGCCATGCCCCAAAATAACCCGTGATTTCTGCAGCAAGAGATCCATGTCCTCTTTATCCTGGGACAGTACATGCTCTAATAATTCTCTAGCCCTGACTGCATCCTTTCCAACTGAAAGAATGTCCCTGATGGTATCATCTCCTTTCGTTTGCACACTCATCAGCCAATCTATGGCAGCTTGAGCTGAGGCCTTCAATTTCTCAATTCTGGAGATGGTTTCCTTGGGCAAAAATCCAGGAGTGGCAGATGAAGAAGGATGGAGGGACTGCAAGGGTTTCATCACCTCCTCCAAGCATTTTCTTAGTCTCTCATTTTCTTTCTTCAGTTCATGCTTGGTTCGGGTCTCTTTCCTCAATCTGCCAATGATTACAACACTGGACCCTTCATACTCCTCCATATCTTGCTCCATGGAGGCCGGCCCGAGGTTGATAGTCTGAACATGGTAGTCCTGACCGGTGACTTCCTCTCTTGTTTTGTCTGCAGCAGGGGTGGCAATATGGATAACCCTGTTGTTTGTTTCATCTCTTTCCACCCTTGAGATTACCCTAGATGTCTTCTTTTTCTTTCCTTTACCGATCTTCGACAGCATTTCATCCCAGTCCAAGGGAGTATTCTCAACAATCACTTGTTTTTTCCTTGCAAGTTCTTTTTCTAACCAGTCCGAGGCTGCAGGGTCTACCCGGATTTCTTCAGTTCTAATTCCTTCCGATTGTTCTGTCACTTTCTCTTCTTCCTCTACAGCTACTTTATCATCCTCCTTCCTAGGAATTTGTTCACCTTGATCGCCTTCATCAAGCCCCGCCTCTGGTTGCACTGGTGATGGAGTTTTAATAGGAGTATCTTCCTTCTGCTTAGGGAATCCGTCACCCCTACCATTCTTCGGAGAATCCTCATACATCACCAAAGGGGAAGGATGCTTCTCAATCTCCTCTGCCTCGAGCTCCGCTGCCTCACCAAAGAGTGTCCCTTCCTCGAAGAGCTCCGCCCCTCCGCTAGTTTCATGTTCCTCTGGAATTTCCTTTTCATGTGCGCTCGGTGGAGGAGAAACAGCCTTGGATGGCTCTGCGGTTGGTGATTTTGGCAGAGGATCTGTCTTAGGCACAGTGTCCTTTGGAGATGGAGTCCTGGATCTCCTTGTGTAGACTTTAGCTTTCTCCCCTCCTAAGCTCTCCACCTCAACAACTGGAGGCTCATCCTTTGATGCCTCTTGACTCTTTTTCTTCGAGGTCCGGGTCGTTCTTGCTTTCTTTGGTGGTGGGGGAGCATCTTCCTCTTCTGCTTTTCCCAAGTCTTCCTCATCAGAGGACTTGCTAATCGTCAAGGTCTTCCACCTTCTCTTTCCTTTTGGCTTCCTCTTCGCCTCGGGTTCACCTTCTTTGGGGCCTCTGATCTTGATCTTAAAAGGGGAGCTTTTGGCAGTTTTCCCTTTGGGGTCATCTTCCCCGGATTCCTCTGAAGTAGACATGGGGCTGAGACTGCCCATCAAATTGAAGGTGCAGGTTACCTTCTCATTCTCCAGCTGCCAAATCTTATGCTTAAGCCAAGAAAGGGTGAATTTCATCACCGGGGCCATTAGATCTTCCAATTCTGTAACCTCGTCCTCATTCCAATTGATATCCCCAACCGGCCAATCCTTCACTGCTTCATAGGCGTGGTCCTGTACCAGATTTCCATCATCCTCCAACTGATCCGGGATCAGCTTGACATTGTATTGTCTGACTGCCTCCACAGGGAGCCTGGAATATCTCTTCTTTCTGGCCTCAAGGTCATCTTTGATATTGACCCAATAATCTTCCAGGTCATCCTTATGCCTGTACTCCCTAGTAGCTTTCTTCTGCGCTTCTCCTGTTATGTCAAAGTTCATCCTTTTGGAATGGAAAGAGAAACCATACGCTGCCAATTCCTCTCCTGCAGTGTGGGCTGATTGGATAGAAGGGCACATTTCTGCCACACCAATTCCAAGGGGGAAGTCTCCACCAAAGCCTGTCTTGTGCTTCTCTCTCTTTACCACAGCATCAAATTCACAAATTTGCCTCACAACCTCCAACAAAACAAGGTGATCAGTGGGATACCGAGGCAACCTGTATGGAGCGACCGGGCATCCATCAATTCTGAGGTAGGTGAAGGTGGGGAATTGGATGAACCAAGCTCCATAGTTCTTTATTAGCCCTTTGGACCCATCCGACAGCCTCATGTGTTCAGCATTCTGTAGCATCCGGGTGATATGCATTGTGAATGCATCGTTAGCCCTTCTGTAATCTTTATGCCCAAGATGCAATTCTGGATAGACCTCGTAGATAATATTTTGTCCAAGCGTCCCTCGTGGGTTCAGACCCTTGTATGGGTAGGATATGGCTAACACATACATGATATAAGAAGACATAGTAAATTTCTTGGTCTCTAGGACACTCCTTAATTGCTTGTCAATTTCTGCACTGATAAGCCCTGCCCAGTGATAATTGGTCCCTTGTCCAATTTTGGTGATCACATGGACCATCCAACTCTCCAACACTCCTGCACTTTTCAATCCTGCCACCCTGCTCAAAAAGGCGATAGCATCATATACATCTGGCCTGAACTTAACCCTATGCAACTACTTGGGCAACTTAGAATGGTGGGACTTTGGCTTCTCTAACCATGAGTTGATCATTTGTTGAGCCTTGATGGGTTCATTCTCATAATATGTTCTGGCAGTGTCTATACTCAGAGCACACACTGAAGGTAGATCAGGCATGCTGAAAGCTTGTGCAATGGAAACAGGGCTGAAATTCGCCAGAACTCTTCCCTCGGTACTAACCACCCTTTGTGTATCAAAATCATACTGCCTAGCACACTCGAGAATCAACTCATAGCATTGAATTGCCGAAGGGAAGCCTGCCACATGTACTAGTCCGGATTTCATCATTCCTTGCCTCAGGGCTGACAAGTCCTCTGCTGTCCTTTGCTTAAATTCTTCATACCTCCAGGCTCCCACATTGGTATCAGATACCTCGGCCCACATAGAAGATACCTTGCTCTCGGGAAGCTGACTCTTCATATCTAATCGTAACCGTTCTGCCTCAGAGATGGATGACCCCTCCGAGCCACCCTTAGATTTTCCGGTAGCAGCCTTGCTTGGTTCGGCCTGCACCCACAAAAGACATCATTAGTACTCAATCATTAGGCATAATCTGACCAAAGGTTAGCATAAGATCATATAAAGCCAATTAAAATTCATCACAACTGCCAATCCTTTGAAGATCCGGAAAAACAAAGCAGTCCTGGAAAATATCGCAATCCGGGAAAATCCAGTCGGGGCGAAATTTCAGAGAAATCCGACCCAGATGGATTCCTGCCGCCAAAGCATCATTAGTCAAATGGATCATTAGTACAGATGAAAGATCAAAATATAATCATGGAATTCACTCACTGGCAACAAGAAATAAGCATTTAACAATCATTCCATTAGTCCTATCATCGAAACATCAAAAAGGACAAAGCCAGGCAGTATGATCCGGAAAAATCCGGATAGAACAGATTTTTGCGGATAGCTTGAAATGTTCCGGTAATTACCCCAGCCCGCGGAATAAGCCCAAACCGGGAAAATCCGAAAGCGGCGGAATTCCGCGAGGACCTCGGAAACCCGATAAACGACAAAATGCGAACCAAAAGCCAGATGATCACGGGATCTCCTCTTCCTGAGTTTTGATGGTCTCAAAACTGACAGTAATCAACAAGACTTAGGATGCAAAGGACTTCAACTTCTCAAAAGCTCTCAAAGGATGAATCCCAATGCCAAAACAACGATGCCCTAATTTGAATAACCAGCCCTCCGCCATTAAAACCAGGGGAAACTTTAAGGTTTAAAATATCAGCTAAGGATTTACCTAAAGCACCCGGATCTTCACAGGACGGGGGGGGGTCAGCGTGATACCAGGACAAGATCGCTCAATCACAACGAATTCTCAGTTCTGGGCCGAACACCGAGGAAAACCCTAACCTCGTACAATATGGCTGATTTCGCACTAAAAAGGAAAATAATCTAACCCAGAACCCCGTCTAAAGGATACACTCATTATCTAATGGATAAATGCAAGCTCCTAGGGCACGGAAATAGAAATTCCTGAAGAAACGAATCCAACCCCAACTCTATAAATACAGAATCAAAATCAAGCAAGGGCCGACCCAAAATTATCATCACCCAATGCAGAAACACTCAATCACCAGGAAAAATAAAAGGAGGGCCAATGATGACCTACCATGGATCAACGCGGATGAAATCCGAGCTCGAGGAAGAAACCAAACGCGTCCTTAGCAATGAAAACCTTAACCAGCAGCACTCGAATCAATTCACACAAGCAATCCAAATCAACCCCCTAAGCACAAGTGAGAATTTCTAATCGCCAGAGCAGAAACAAGTGAGCAATGAAATCAGAATGATGCTTAAAATGCCCTAAATCCGCCCATATACCCATCTGAGCAGAGGTACCTCGGTCATTAATGCGCGACAAGACACTTCTGACAAATCCGGAAACCCGAGCCCAAAACGGAATTTTGGAAAATCCCAAGATGCGCGGAAGATCCAGATTTCGCGGAAATGCAGAAACCGGGGAAAGGACGAAAGATCGAGATTTTGGCAGAGTCCGAGAAAATCCGCTAGGACCGGAAAATCTTGAAGTCAGCCAGAAACCCGGATTCGGAGAATCCGACCAGGAACGGACAAAGAGCCAGGGCCCGGGAAAATCCGCCAGAGCTGGAAAATCCCGGATCCAGGTGAAAACCCGGATTTGGCCTGAAAACTCAATTTCACTCAATTCAAACCTCAAGGCAAGGTCAAAGCCAGCAAGACCAATATGTCAAGACCCTGAAATGATAAATCCAATAAAACCAAAAGGTCAAAAGACATCCGAAAAGAGGGTCCCTACTCCAAGTGGGCAGGTGCAAAACCGCGACAAATGTAGAGTCTAGAGACAATTTGAAGATGTTCATGAATGTGCAAACACTTTGAAGACATTCATGATTTATTAGCACAAACTAGCTGATATTTGCTCATAAAATCAACGATTATAGCTTACAGACTCAAATTATGACTCAAAACTTGACATTTTCTATCTACCCAACCCAATTCAGAACCTCAGAATTTACTTCTCAGAACCCTTTACAATGAGAGAAGAATGAAAAGAAATAGAAAACATAAGCAACACTAAAATTGATCTATTGATGACATCTAGCAGTGTCTTTCATGTTCATTAACAATTTTGCAAAGCCTCTCTCCTCTCTCTACAACAATAAACTTTTCCTCCAAATATGCCTTTGCTCCAAGTTTCTTAACAATAGAAAATTTCTCCATGTGGAGAAATTCACTTCATTCACCTGCTATGTGAAAAACATCTCAGCCTTACTTGCCCGTGAAAAACTCTATGAAAGCCTTGATTGATTTTTGTAAAGAAAATTCTCGTTGTGTGCTATTGTTGTATGAGTTGTGGATTTATGTTATCAATCGATTCCTTGACTTTGAGTAAACAATTGATTTATTATATGGAGCTCATTATTGAGTCTCTTGAGTTGAGTTAACTACATGAGTGTTCCTTTAATTGGTTAACTTTATTGTAGGAGATAGGGTTGTCGTTAAACTTCCAAAGGTTAGGGAATTTGGTGTATTAAGTCTGGAGGCTTCTCTTTTGGGTATTTAATTTCACTTTCTTTATGGTTGTAATCTTACGTATTCATTGATTTGCGTCGTTTTGTTAAGTAATTGAGTTATGAGATTATAGCGAGATGGTTTTTGCCTCACGAATTTCTATCATGTGTTTTGTGAACTTGAGAGTTCTATCCCTTATGGTTTGTGGTATGTTAGGGATTCTAGAGAGAGTGGCTCTATGTGGGCACCAGCGCATAAGGGGCTGTCAGGATAACCCACAGTAGACTTAGTGTAAAAAGTGAAAACCTAACTAATTAATTAGGGGATGGGTAGTTATGCACTATAAGATAATTAAGATTCCTTGCTCACCTGTTAGGGCTTCCAAAGACTAAAGGTGGCCGAGAAGGCCGTGGTTGGCATAATCGTGATCTTGTTTCCACGAGTAATGCACGATTTCACATGAGTCACCCTATGGGGCGGCGCCTTGAGATAGGCAGTCAGGATAACCATAGATGGAGGCGGCACCTTGTGATAGGATGTCAGGATAATCCATGAAGGCCATGTGATGACACTCTCCTCTAGCTCTCCCCTTAGTTGTTTTAACTGGAATCCTCTGGAAGTGGTCTATTGATGAGTTTGGTGATTGGTTGTTATGTTCTGGAAGTGGTTTGTTATCATGACTTGGTGTTTATTGTTGTCATGTTTTGTTAGTAGACTTTTGTTGTTATGGTTTCTTATATGTTTGATTTCTCTTTCCATGTTTGGAGTTGAGTCCTATGTGTTACCTTAGACGTCCTTGGTTGGGAATCCTTTCTTAACTACTCCTAGCATGGGGGTGGTTGGGTGGAACGTGCTTCGTACCCCATTAGGTTTCCCATTCGGCAGTCGTACCTTTAGTGCAGAGATTGTGGTGACAGTTTGTTCCAGATTTATGTTTCTTCAGATGTATACATTTGTACTTTATTCATACCTTGTAAATTATATTGTAACTCTCCCATGTGTTGGGATAATGTATCTTGTAATTTGGATAATTGTTTATTGAGATTTAATTTGTTGAATGATGTATTGTATTATCACACTTGTAATTCAAACTTTATTCATGGATGTAATTATACTTGGTGTTTTATTATATTTGAGCTTATGAGTTCTATTTATTTCTAAGTTGGATGGCTTAGGAAATATTATATAGCATCATTATGGTTCATTCTTGTTTTAATGCTTAGCGTTTATAAATGTTTAATTGGAAACTAATTTTAGTAGAAACGAATGTTGGGATTAATCAAATTCGATAGTGGGTAGATACGTAATGTCTCTTCATGTACCCCAAGGGACTTAGGTGTTTAGTTGTAATAGTAAATATGTTAGTTGCCATAGTTAACATAGTACTTTTACTTTACGTTTAAAAAAAAATTGTTGTGTACTTAGTTGTCCTTTGGGGTTTGCGTGACAGGGTGTTACAACTTGGTATCAGAGCCAGGTTTGCAAACACTAGGTACTCTAAGTAGTTGAGTCCATTAGGAAACCTTGCGTAACTCTTGATCTCACATAACTCAATTGTTATGCAGGATCATGCCTAGGGGTAGAGGTTGTGGCCGAAGAAGAGGCCGAGGTGGTGGTCGTGGGGCCAACCGCCAAAGTCCATCACTTCTGAGCTCACATGGTTCAGAGCATGAGGAACTGCATAGTTTCCAAAGTAATCCAATAGGTGGTGGTGGTCAGAACCCAGATCAGCCTAGTCTAGGTGATCAGTTGCAAAATCTATTAGAGGAGATTTTGGGTCGTCTAGGCCCTAGGCAGGATGAGGAACAAAGATTGGACAGGGAAAGGGAGAGATCCCCTAGACGTGGGGAAAACATAGCTGAACAGGATACAGTAGTGGCAGGTCATATGAGAGACCTATTGAGAGCTCGACCTCCTACATTTGATGGATCTAATGGGGGTCTAGAGGGAGAGACTTGGTTGATTGATTTGGATAGATGTTTTGCGATGCATCCCTACGGCAGTAACACTAGGGCTAGGTGCGCTATCATGCACCTCAGAGGATTTGCTTCCACTTGGTGGAGGCTAGAGGAGTAGAAATTGCACATTGACATCAATATGGTTACTTGGGAGTTATTTATGGAGAGGTTCAGGCCCTGTTTACCGCGGTGGATAATCACCAGGTCGATCACCAGGGTGTAGTTGGAGAGGCTTCTAGTGAAGGACTGGCATCATTCTTTGGAAACTGTGCATGTCCTTCTACGTCGGGAGTTGATCCTCAGAGGTTGAGACATTGACCAGGAACAGATCTAGTAGGATCCTATTGGCGAGTTTTCTATTTCTTGGGAGGACATATTCTAGATGTGTGTGTTATCTATTTTATGTTTGCAGGCTTCCTACAGTAAGCCTAATCCTAGGGGGAAGGATGTTGTACCCCTCCATTTTGCTTATATTTTCTGATAGTATGTTTCACTTTGATAGACCCCGATACCTTATTTTGATGTATTTGATCACTGACTGTAGGGCGATGGTGGATTTATTGTTTGGTTAATTTGTTGCATTGGATATTGAATATGTTGTTGGATGATACATTTCACAGTGATTATGTTATATGGCTATTTTGTGGTGTTCTTTAATGATTTATATATATGGTGATGTTGTGAGCTTTATGTTGTTATGTTGTTCCATGTGTGTTGGTTTATAAACTAAAACCTATTCCGTGGTGTTTTCCAGGATGAAGATAAGGAAAACACCTCAGAAGAAGGTTCAAGACCCGATTGTCAAACAGTTATGGAAAATCAGACTTAGGTATGATTATTCCAAATGCTCTGTGCTTTTGGATTTTGAGACTTTGGTGGAAGCTCTGAGGAGATTTCGTCGTGAAAGGAAGGAATGGATGCCTTCCAGTAGGGAGGCCGTTAAGGATGCCAGCCTAGCGGACTAGGAAACCATTTTGTTATTCTTGGCGTGTTTTCTTTGTTTACTGGCTTCCTAGAGTAAGCCATGTTCTAGGGGGGGAGGATGTAATACCCCCCATGTTGTTGATACTTTTGCTACTACTTGTTACTCTTATGTGTTAGCGTGATACTGAATTGTGAAGGTGATTAGTTCACCGTCTTGGTGTGTGGATGCATAGTTAGATTGATTGAGGATTGTGTTACTTCAATTTATGACATTAAGATTACATTGGGTGTGATGTTTAATTTGATTAAGTAATATAGTTTGATGCAGTGATTTCGTAATTTATTTAACGATGTGATCAATTAGTTAGAAATGTTATTTCATCATTGATATTATAATTGTTAGTATAGTTTTGGTGAAAGGATAGTGTAGCATCACTCATTTACGAGTGCACTGCTACGCTGCAATTCCTTCTCACTATGTAATGCTTTAATTATATGTACATAGACATGTACACAACCTTGTTTGTATGTAGGGATTGCAGGTACAGAGTCTCGATTCCACCTGCTTTGGCAGGACAGGGCGAGCATCAAAATAAACTCAACGGGGTTGATGTTGAAAAAAAGAGTGGTTAGGAAAGTGTTCCCGTCCCAAGTTCGTCTTTTGTGAGTCCATTGTTGTCTTTGATTCTATTCGTCCTTGTATGCAAATGTGTTAGTGTCAATTAATATTTTGGTTTGGGATTTAATTAATTTTTAATTAAGTGTGATTTAATTATTTTTGGTATGTGTGATCAATTATATATTTAATTGATGGAGTTTTAAGTTAATTGTAGTTTAAAAGTTAATTGTAGTTTAGTTAATTGAGTTATATTCTCTATTAAAGGAATAGTTTAAATAAAATAAATTTTACTTTGTTGATATTTTAAAATGTTTTATTGCTTTTGCATTTTTGAGTTAATTAAATAGTTTATTAAGCTATAATATTAATAAATAAATAAATATAAATAAATAAAACAAAATATAAATAAATGAATAAAATTAATTTTTTTAAATTATTAAATTTTCTTTTATTGGATTTGTACAAGAAGTAGTGGGGAAATTAATGAGTTTTGTTGGGGAAATTATTCCCGGAAAGAAAGGAGGCATGGGGTAATAGAGTTCTTCAGGGGAAAATTTTGGCTGAGAGCAGGGAAAGCTCTGTGTGAATGAATTTTGGGTTTTTTGTTGAATACTTGTGTGAGAATTTGGAAAAGACTGTAGGAGAGCTTCTGGAGTTGCATTTTGGTTGGAGGAGAAGCTTTGGGAAGAGGGTAATAACTAGAGGCTCTCGTGGCTAGGCTTGGCACAACATTTGCTTCTACAGCCTACAGGAAATAGGTTCCCTTTGTTTTTATTTAGTTTTGAATTATTTCCTGCTTTAAAAAGATTGTTTGTTTGTAAAAAGGCTTGTTTGTACATTTGTAGAATTTAGAAGTTTTCTTTTCTGTGGAGAATATTGTTCCCAGCTGCTGCCGTTAAAATTGTGTTGCTTCTGTAGACACATAAAAAATTGTCCTAGGCTTGCAACTCTTAGATTATTCAACATTGCCCTTTCATTCTTAATAATTAAATAATTTTAATTATTTAATTATTTTCTAAAGTCATAATTCTTCATTAATTAAATAAATTTAATTATTTAATTAATTCATTTTTATCTTTATTCTCCTTGATTAATTAAATAAATTTTATTTATTTAATTACGTCATAAAGAGTCCCCTTCTTTTAAAAATTAAATAATTCTAATTTATTTAATTTTTGTCCACTTTCCACTATAATTAAATAATTATTTTAATTATTTAATTATTCATTAGCTTTTCTCTCATTAAAAATAAAATAAATTGATTTATTTAATTTGGTCCAATTCTCTTGAGTTTTGAATTAAATCATTATTTAATTCAAAATGATTCCTTTGTCACATTCCTCCACCAATTTAAATAATATCTTTATTATTTAATTATTTCTGTCACCTGGAGTAAATAAATTTTATTATTTAATTTCTCCAACCTCTTTGTTGCCAGTCTTATCTTCCAAATTTATTCTTATCTTTGACATCTCATTTAATTTCGACCCTTGATTTGAATTATCTTATAATTCAATCTTGGCCCTTCATCCTTATCATTTGCCCTAATTTTGACCTAACCCTAATGCACATAACAACATTCAATCTTGATCTTTGATTCTAGGGTTTCTTGTCATCTTTTCATCCTGGCCACACATTCAAAATTGCAGTTTTTATAAAAGGGCAATTTTGTTCTCATTTGGTCTCTCATCTCTCAGCTCTCTTGACTTCTTGCACTCTTAGTCTCTCATGTTTAGATTTCAATTTATGCTACTAGTCTTACAGTCATAGTCACTTACAGTCATAGGCATTTTAGTCCATTGTAGGGACATTTTATTTTCTGCAAATCCTTCAACACTTGCATAGGGCTTAGTCTTTAGTCATAGTTGCTCACATAAATCTGAGGGCATTTTTATTTACTGCAAGCTAGGAGGTGTAACAAAGGTTAATCATGGAAGGTGAAGACTTAGGGTAACTTCATCCCTTTTGTCTTCACATTACTTCCTTTGTACTTTGTTACTTCATAGGAATTTCATGTTATTGTGCTAACCCCACTTAATAATAATTTTATGAAATTAATTTTAGTGAAATTAATTTGTGAACAATAAATATTTTAAATTTATGAACAAATTGTTTATTTCCGTCCGTGCGGAAATATTAAAAATAAAAATAAATAAAATAAAATTATTAAATAGTGGAGGGGACGGTACCACCGTACCCCCCACCCCTGCGGAGCCCTTGAGGACTGCGCACAGCAGTCAAAGGACTGCTGGCGCAGCGTAGTCAAAGGATTGTTGCGCCAGCAGTCCTTTGGACTGTTGTACGCAGTCCCTTGGGGGTTGCCCTCCCCTATGGGGAGGTACGCAGCTCCCAAGTGGGCTTGACTTTTTTTTACAAAACAAAATTAAATAAAATAAAAATTTTTATTATATATTCTTTTTTGTTGTTTTTTTTTTTAAATTCGAAATTTAGAATTATTTAAATTAATTTATATATATATATATATATATATTGATGTATATATGAATATATATAAAATGATATATATGTAAATATATATGAATCATTTGTACAATATTATGTTCATGATAGTAAATTTAAATGATTTATTGATTTTATTTGAATGTTTTCAATTAGTTAAATAAATTGAAGAAATTAATGATTGATTTTTGTAAAGAAAATTTTCGTTGTGCGTTATTGTTGTATGAGTTGTGGATTTATGTTATTAATCAATTCCTTGACTTTGAGTAAACAATTGATTTATTATATGGAGCTCATTATTGAGTCTCTTGAGTTGAGTTAACTACATGAGTGTTCCTTTAATTGGTTAACTTTATTATAGGAGATAGGGTTGTCGTTAAACTTCCAGAGGTCAGGGAATTTGGTGTATTATGTTCGGAGGCTTCTCTTTTGGGTATTTAATTTCACTTTCTTTATGGTTGTAATCTTACGTATTCATTGATTTGCATCGTTTTGTTAAGTAATTGAGTTATGAGATTATAGCGAGATGGCTTTTGCCTCGCGAATTTCTGTCATGTGTTTTGTGAACTTGAGAGTTCGATCCCTTATGTTTTGTGATATGTTAGGGATTCTAGAGAGAGTGGTTCTATGTGGGCGCCGATGCACAAAGGCGCTGTCAGGATAACCCACAGTAGAGTTAATGTAAAAAGTGAAAACCTAACTAATTAATTAGGGGATGGGTAGTTAAGCACTATAAGATAATTAAGATTCCTCGCTCACCTGTTAGGGATTCCAAAGACTAAAGGTGGCCGAGAAGGTCGTGGTTGGCATAATCATGATCTTGTTTCCACGAGTAATGCACGATTCCGCATGAGTCACCCTATGGGGCGGCGCCTTGAGATAGGCAGTCAGGATAACCATAGATGGAGGCGGCACCTTGTGATAGGATGTTAGGATAATCCATGAAGGCCATGCGATGACACTCTCCTCTAGCTCTCCCCTTAGTTGTTTTAACTGGAATCCTCTGGAAGTGGTCTATTGATGAGTTTGGTGATCAGTTGTTATGTTCTGGAAGTGGTTTGTTATCGTGACTTGGTGTTTATTGTTGTCATGTTTTGTTAGTAGACTTTTGTTGTTATGGTTTCTTATATGTTTGATTTCTCTTTCCATGTTTGGAGTTGAGTCCTATGTGTTATCTTAGATGTCCTTGCTCGGGAATCCTTTCTTAACTACTCCTAGCATGGGGGTGGTCGGGTGGAACATGCTTCGCACCCCATTGGGTTTCCCATTCGGCAGTCGTACCTTCAATGTAGAGATTGTGGTGACAGTTTGTTCCATATTTATGTTCCTTCAGATGTATGCATTTGTGCTTTATTCATACCTTGTAAATTATATTGTAACTCTCCCATGTGTTGGGATAATGTATCTTGTAATTTGGATAATTGTTTATTGAGATTTAATTTGTTGAATGATGTATTGTATTACCACACTTGTAATTCAAACTTTATTCATGGATGTAATTATACTTGGTGTTGTATTATATTTGAGCTTATGAGTTCTATTTATTTCTAAGTTGGATGGCTTAGGAAATCTTGTATAGCATCATTATGGTTCATTCTTGTTTTAATGCTTAGCGTTTATAAATGTTTAATTGGAAACTAATTTTAGTAGAAACGAATGTTGGGATTAATCAAATTCGATAGTGGGTAGATACGTAATGTCTCTTCGTGTACCCTAAGGGACTTAGGTGTTTAGTTGTAATAGTAAATATGTTAGTTGCCATAGTTAACATAGTATTTTTACTTTACGTTTTAAAAAAAATTGTTGTGTACTTAGTTGTCCTTTGGGGTTTGCACGACGGGGTGTTACATCTAGCAGTGTCTTTCCTATTCATTAACAAATTTGCAAAGCCTCTCTCCTCTCTTTGCAACAATAAACTTTTCCTCCAAATCTGTCTTTGCTCCAAGTTTCTTAACAATAGAAAATTTCTCCATGTGGAGAAATTCACTTCATTCCCCTGCTATGTGAAAAACATCTCAGCCTTGCTTGCCCGTGTAAAACTCTACGAAAGCCTTTTAATTTCTATTGTTGCACTTTACTTTATACTTTCACTTTCAAAATATTATAGTTTTATAACTTTAATAATTCACCTCCAACTCACATTAAAATATTTTCCTTTTATTCTACAGCACAGAATGTTTGCTCATAAAATGAATATTTAATTCATTTTACTTTAACTTGGGAAAATAAAAGATTTAACCATGCACACTTGACCTTCATTGTGAATTTAAAATATTTCACCTATGCAACATGTGTTTCATTTTATAGTGAAATATTAAATATTTCACTTTGATCTCTATTTGTTCAAAATATTTTCCTTTTTCAAACAAAATTTGTATTAGGTAAAATATTTTACCCATCCACCTTCGAGCTTTCCTCCAGCCATTTATTTACTCTACTGTATCTGCTTTTACCCTTATGTGCTCAACAACATTTAATAAAATGTTTTACATTTAAAATGCAAACATTTAAATGTTGTCTTTGGCCACATTTAATTCACCTTATCTAGGAAATATTTTAATTTTCCCCAGAATTTACTTTTAAACATTGTATTAAAAAATACATTGGGCCCACATTGGCCTCTCCTCTCAACCCGATGCTCCCGCAAGAAATAATTAACGGGCATTTACTCCCGCGAGCCAATGGGGAGTGGTGGGAATTTACCCACATCCACCTTGCTTTTATTTCACATGCCACATTTTAATCCTTAAATTTTCATGGGGGCACATTTAAATTTTTTAAAACTTCAATGCCTTGGCCTTTGAAAATTTCTCCTATTTTGCATTTTTCCAATTGGATAATATTTAAAATATTTGAAATATTATGTTTTGCAACTTTACAATATGTAGCAATTTTAATTTCGGTTGTCATCCAATTGCAAGAAATTCATTGTGAGCAAACCGGGATAACTAGAGTTGTGAAAATTTGCATAGGGGCATCATCAATTATTTAGAGAAAACTCATTTTATCAAATTTTTCCCAGCCCACAAAATTCAAGTACCTCCTTTGTAAACTGGCCCTAGGGACGTGTTAGTCACGACAAAAATACATTAAAATAATGTATCATATTACCTCTAATATTGTTGAAAATGGAGCTATAGAGGTTTTAGACAAAAAAAAAGAAATGGGTTGTCATTAGAATTGAAAAATTTGAAACTTTTCATAACGCCATTTTTGGCCCTGTTGCGATCAAAAAATGATTAAATAACCCATCAGAACTTATCCTGGAGTTGTGAAACTAAACAGGCATATAAACATTTGACCCAAGAATGAAGTGCAAAATATTTCTTGGAAAAAGGAGTCACGAGGTGAAAGATATTAATCAGCAAAATTGCCCAGTTGAACTTTCTACAACAATCAGTTGTTTTGAACCAGTTAAAACTCAAGAGATTACCTCATTGCAAAAATATCAAATCAGCTCTTGGGAGGATGCCACTGGGCATAGTAAATCATTTAGGTACAGTGAACATGTGTGCAAGAGGGATTTTCTTGAATCATCATTCATCAAAAATTATTAGGGGTCAAAGTTGACCACCGTGAAATGTTGTTAGGAATGCAGATGTAAAACAGGAGAAATTACATTTGGTTTTGATCTACTAAAAATAGTAAATCAAATCATGAGGCTTTGAAACTTGACATATGATCTCATCTTGGTATGGAGAATTCATAGCAACAATAATTTTGGCTTGACGATAATCCGGTTGCAAAATGCAATCTCAAACGGGAGGCTACTTTGCTGAAATGAAGGTTTGCAAACAACAGAAAAGTGTCAAAACTCTCTAGCTTCTCTTTTCAAAATCCTTTCAAAACTCATCATGGGAAGCTGAAAATTGACATGCCTGCTCACATAGGACACATGAGTGGGCCTGCAAATGGGTTTTGCACGAAAATCAACATGCATCAAATTGTGACCCTCCAAAGTAGGTCACTTAGGCAGATTCTTCAGCTGCATTTCTGAAAGTGCAAAGGAAAAATTTTGAAATGGGCACTTCAAATTTGCAAAAATTTGAGTGCCAACATAACATAAGTGTAAATGTTGAAGAGGAAGGAAATGAAGAATCCCTCAATTGGTCTGGAAGAGAAAAGATGAAGCTTCATAGAGTGAAGAAAGTTCCAAGAAATAGAGAGTGGATGTTGTGGACATTGATAAAGAAGAAGAAATCAAGAAAGAAAAGAAGGCATTTGTCATCGACATGCGAGAGAATAAGAAAGAAGCAACCAAGAAGGTGTCTTAGAAGAAGAATAAATCATAAACAAGACAAAAGAAGACTCTAGATGAAAGGAAAAATAAAAATCAAACACCTTCGACAAGCACACACACTCCCATGAAGTTAGAAGCATTGTTCAATAATATTTTATAGCATGAAATGTTAGGAGAAACTACAACCCTGTACAATGAAGAAAATGAGGTGGATAAAATCACCATTGTAGAAGCTATCATTAAGTATATTATTGTTTTAGAAGTTGACATGAAGAATATTGAAAAACAATTTCCTACGGAGTTGTGGAGTGTCTTTGTGAAGAGAAGGCAAGAAGCAATAGAAGAAGAAGAAAAAAAAAAGGAATATGCATTGGAGAAGATTGTCACTCCTCTCTTAGAGAAAAATAAAGCCACATTTGTTGAGTTGTATAGCACAAAATTTAGAACAAAGCAAAGGGTGACTACCCTTATGGGAAGAGACAAAAGTGAGGCTTAAAGGCTCTAGAAGGAGACAGTTGACAAGATTGTAGAGATACAATAGAGGTAAGGAATGACTCGCGAATGCAAAAAAAATCCTATGTTAGATTTCAATACAAGAGATGAAGCATATGACATTGATGCTCAACAAGAGCATGCAATAGATGAAGGCTATACTCAAGATAATGTTCTTTCAGAAGTGGAAGAAGTGACAAAGGAAAATGAAGAGGCAGAGAAGAATGTTGAAAAAGAGACCACCACCGGTGAAGAAACAATAAAAGAGGATACCTCTCCTCCTTCTGTACTTGCAGAGAATTATGTTGAATATACACAAAGTAAATCAAAGACAACTCCTCTGAATACCACAAACTAGTCTAGTGGTGAAGAAAATGTAAATAAGGATGAAGAAAAGGAGAATGGTGACCAAGAAAATAATGATAAGGATGATGATGAAAAGAATAAATATGCATTCAGAGATGCAAAGACAAAAGAAGAAACACTAGTGAGCTCTGGAAAGAATGGGGAAAATGAGTTGAAGGAAAAGACTATGGAGAATATAAAGGCTTTTGATGAATCCTTTGGTTCCTCCAAATATTTATTGAAGAAATTTCTAATCATGCAGCTCAATTTCTAGCCTATTGTATCAACACAACTGCTATAATTACCTATGCAATAGGGAATGTGGACCTTGACAATATTTCCTCACTCCACAAGCTTTAGTTGGGAGATGTATTTCATTCATTAGCTCGGAAGGAGATTATAGAGACCCATCAAAATAGTGGAGAGCTAATGGACGAAGCTATAAAGGCTCTTCAAGAGGCCATACCTGGTGCAAGGATTGATATATGGAGAATTTGAAGTTTTTAATTGATTATTTTAAAGAATATGTTGTTGGTCTTAAGGTACAAGTTGAGAATGAGGTTAAAAAGAAGATAATGGAGATTATTGAGAAGTGTACCCTCGCACACAATTTTTTTTAGGAAAACCTCAAGGGTAAACAATATTGTGTGGATGAGGCAAAGGCTCTATTCTAGTATTGTATAAAGTGGCCTGGAGCCACACATAGCATCAAGAGTGAGATGGAATCAACTGAGTCCCAAATCAACAATGCTTCTAGTACCTATGATTTGACACATGACCAGATTGGAAACATGAGAACAACAATAGAAGATTTGCATGAGAGATTCTTCTAGCTACAAGCCCAAAAGGAGAAAATCACTTTGTAGTTTTGAAATCTAAGGGACTTGGTAAATTCCAAATTCATATCTGTTTCAAGTGACCTGTTGAGTGCTAACAAGGCTATATAGATCAATTTGGTACCTAGCACTCTAGAAGAAGGAGAAGAAATTTTAATGAAGCTAGAGACACAATGCAAGATACTTGGGACAACAAAGAAGATTTGGGAAGAAGGTAAACAGGCATAGAAGATACATGTGCAAAAGCTTCAAGATTGAACTTCCTTCGTTTGACAAAATTCTTTATGCATTTCCATTTTTTAATTTTAGATTCTTTGTGCATATGTCGATTATATAGAGTGGTTTCCAATACAAGTTTTTGGTTTTTACTATAGTACATAACTTAGGGGGAGTCAATTCAATTTTTCAATTTGTACATATGCATATATTTCTCAAGGGGAGATCTGGTATGTGTTAGAAAAATTTTTGTATGTGCCCTTTGCCCTTAATGTTAAAGGGGGGGAATATTTTGGAGATTTTTAGGTATTTTTCCATCAATGACAAATGGGGAGATTGTTGGAAGAATGAGGAGTCTCTCATTGATGTTTTTGTTGGCAACATGAGCATGTGGGATAAGCACAAGGTATATTATTATGCATAGCAGTGTTGTTGAATTGATCTCAACATTGTATCTTGCTTTGGAGATCATGGTGCAAATCATTTTGGTTGGATCTAAACATGTTTTAGGATGTTTGCATAAGGTGATTTTGAAAGTTTTGATCCAATGTGATGAAAATTAACTAATTTAGTGCTTTTTGGTTTTTGGCTCTACATCGGTCTGCCATTTAGTGCTTTTTTTGTGGTTCTAGTATATTTTTGTTAGCTAGTAGAAGCATCTAATTCCAAAGTTTCATCCCATTTACCTTTTGGTGTGAAAGTTATCATGAGTAACAGAAGTTCAGCTTGACAGTTATAGGTGTTTTACAGTTCTTTGCATATGAGTTGGAGAATTTGCACTTCTCCACGGATTGGATTTTGACTTTGCATATTTCAAGAGATGTTGACATATTTCAATAGAGTGTACAGTCTAGTTGGCATGAGAGGTACACATGTTCGAATTTGGGTATACAATTGGAGAATTTTTATATTAGGTCTTTTGTGGTGTCGACCTAATCGCTTTTAAGGTATGTGAAGCTTAATTAACTATTGTGAAGTTATGTGGAATCTATTATAGGTCCATGCCAACCTATTTCAAAGTGTTTTGAGATTTGAATCTTGGTGTGAGGCGTGTGTGGAAGGATTTTGAGTTGACAAGTTATATTTTATATATTTTGAATGATACATCTAATTAGGCTGACCTAATTGATGTTATGGGTGAATCAGATATATAAGCTAGATCATTTTTGGTGTTTTGATGAATGTCCTACATGAAATTGATGTGAATGATGCGAGTAGAGTGAATATAGTGTGAATCTAAGTTGTGAATGTTGAGTAGAATATTAGAGTGATGTGAATGTAGAGGAAGGTAGAGTGTTAGATCAGAATCAGATGAAGTGTGTTTAAAGTCAATCTATTGAGCTTCATTAGAACTATATTTCATGCATATGATAGATGCAATTTTAATAGTTCAATCTAGGCTAGGAGCCACAACCTTTCTCCTATCTCTTTTCTTCTTTCAGTTGGCAGTGAGTCCACCTATAGTGAAGACTTTTGTAATATACTATAACTGGTTATAATATATTGTGAGCTAATCCTCATCGTGGTTTTTCCCATTTTGGGCTTTCCACGTAAAAATCTTGGTGTTCATGTGTTATGTGTTGTTGATTGAATGTTTCATGCTTTCTTTCATTACTACAATTGAATATGCTATGTAAGTTGGATGTTTAAATGTTTGAATGGTTTAAAATAATATTGATTCGCCCCCTCTCAATATTCAAGTTGTTCAACATACCTCTCCCTCCATCCCTCCCTCCATCACTCCCTCCATACCTCCAAAATAAATTAACCCACTAGAAAAATAAAAACCTACACTAACACCATTTCCTTTCATTTTATCACCTTCCCTTTTTTTTAACTAAAATTTTGTGTGTCTTGGGTTTTATTATTCTTGTTAGCTCCTTGAAATATATATACTAATTCCAATAGATAAACCACAAATAATTAAATCTAAGGATTAAGTTGATCTAGACAAAGGTACAAACCTATAATCAAATTGAGGATAATTAAGGACCAATTGATGAGATTGGGATGCCTCTTCTATTCTTTGTTCCCTACCAAGATTAGGAGGATGTTCCTAGAGACCTTTGTAGGATGAATGTAAACTAATTGGCCACATGGATTAACCAAACCCTATGCTTAAAGACTTTCCTAAGATACGTTGTCACTCCATATTTCTACATTTTTTAATCAAATTTCTAGACAAATTTTTATTATAAGGTAGAAAAACACATTAAATGATATATCATTGGATGGGTAAACTAGTTAATAATCCCTACACATAAAACCTTCATGAATCCATACTTCACCAGCAACTTTGAATACATAGTATAAATAAATCTCTCAATTTGACTAGTTGATGTAAGCTTACCAAAGTTCAATAAAGATTTATAGTGTTGAGTTTATGCACATTGGTAAAGTATAATTAAAAAATATTTTCTAAAATATATGAATGAATGGTTTATCATTTTTACTTTGAATTTTGGATTAGTGCTAATTAACATAGATCAATACCTAATCCATTAATAACAAAGCTAAAACACAAGTTAACTATTGCAATAACAAGGCAATTCACAACTCTAGTTAACAACTCTAGTTAAAATACAAGTTAACCTTCATGAATCTATACTTCACCAGTAACTTTCAATGCATAGTATGAATAAATCCCTCAATTTGACTAGTTGTTGTAAGCTTACCAAAGTTCAATAAAGATTTATAGTGTTGAGTTTATGCAAATTGGTAAAGAATAATTAAAAATTATTTTCCAAAATATATGAATGAATGATTTATCATTTACTTTGAATTTTGGATTAGTGGTAATTAACATAGATCAATGTCTAATCCATTAATAACAAAGTTAAAACTCAAGTTAACTATTGCAATAACAAGGAAATTTGCAAATCTAGTTAGATTTAATTTATTTTGTGTTGTCTTGTAAAGTTTGGATCCTCAAATAACCTTCTACCTAAAGCCACAACACATACATATTTATCCATTTCCTATCAAAATGTACCACATGCTAATTAGAAAGGACTTTATACATTCCTTGAATGTCCAACTAACTATATCTTAGCACAAATATAGTGAATATATACTTAGGGGTAAAAGCATAGAGTTGTGTCACACTTCCAATCAATAAAATAGTTTCTAGTGAAACCATTTCACCCAAAATAATTTTGGGAAAAAGAGTTTCATCCAAAACCACATGGCGTATATGTGACAAATATAGTTTCAAGTGAAACACTTTCACCCAAAATTATAAATTATTTTTTCTATCAAAAATTTAAATTACGGTTGAATTTATGTGTATGGTTTAAGGCGAAATAGTGTTTCAATCGAAACCCTTTTGACCAAAAATTCTATGTGGCTGCCTATGAATTAGCTTAGCCCCTCTTTTGGGACAAATTAAAAAAAAATCAACTTCAATTTTCAATTTCTATAACTAGGAGTACTTTCATGAAAATTTGAAAATACCCTTTTCTAGAGCTTGGATGCTAGAATTTTTTAAAAATGATATTTTAATAGTTTTATTATGAATTTTGTTAAAATTTATTGCAAGTAGATTTTTATAATCAAACATGGGGCTGATTATAAATTAAAAAATATATTAAAACATATTTAATTTTTTTTTTAAATATAAGAGAGAATCTTGTCCAAAAGGGTATACATTTTTTTTAAATGATAAAAAAATAGGCAAAAGTTAACATCTCATAAAAACTATGACATTCTAGTAAAGTTTGACTTTAAAATGTTATTACAGAAAAAACATCATTGACTTTTTTTTCCATGCACTAGATATTGAAGTTAAGTATTTGGGAAAAAAAATTAAGAAAAATAAAAAATTATTTGCTATTTTTCATGACATCCCATCAACATACTTTTTTCTAAAAATATTCATAATTCAAAATTTTCTCTTATATTTATAAAAATATATATCAAACCAATTTTATTTTTTAAATACAAGCATAAACTTGATCAAGAGTTCTACATTTCATTAGTTTATGTCATTTTGAAATTCAAAACATTAAAGCCACTTTTATGTGGTCAAATTTGAAAATTTGCATTTATGTTGATCATTTCATTTATAAAAGTGAGACACAATTTTTCACTTTTACCCAAAGAGCCTATCAATTATCCATGAAATATTTAGTAAAACATAGAGACAAATTGCATACAAAATAGAAAGAATATTATATTAATTTACTAAACAAAAATATGGTTCCTTTGTAATAACTATACTTGAAATAAAACTCCACAATGTTATCCTAGAGTTTTTATTTGAGCTCTTGCAACCTAATTAGAAATTTCTAATTATAAATATTGAGCCTAGTTTGGTCTAGATGTTCGTGAAAGTTCTTGAAAACCTACAAAGACAATCCCATCTAAAAACTAGAAGAGTGCAATTGATAACAAAATATAAATGCCTTGAATTGGACACAATGTTGACATCTAGCTAACTATGAACCCTCAATATACCTTTGCACATGAACATAAAATAATATGTCAATGAAACATTTATCCCAACACCTACCCAAATCTAAAGAAGAAAATAAAAATTCCCCCAAATAATCTTCTTTTAACATATGCCTTTATTTTTCCTTACATATAAATTTATCTATAACAAATAAACTTGTCCCTTCCAACAAAAAGTTACCTAACAATAAAATATATCCATGACTCTATAAAATATTCACTCAATGAAAGCTCATTCTTACAAAAATAAATTCTCAACAAATTTTAAATTTGTACATAAAATATTTTTTCTCTTACAATCTTTATTCATCCATAAAATATTCTACCATATAATTTCTTCCACTCGCAAATGATATCCACTTCATTTTAATATTCATGACCTCTTATTTCATTTTATAAGAATTGGTGTATTACCAATTATGACAGGGCCACCGAAATTCCTAAGGGTATAATTAAACTCTACTTGTATTTCATCTTGATGCATTAAGGTATAATATGATAATAGTAATATAGTTCCATATTATCATCCATATCACTTCATGTTAGACCTTGTGTTTATAACTGTAGGAGATGAGAGTAACACAACATACAACATACAACCTAAAATATTAAAAAAACAGAAGAGTTTTGTTTAAAAATAGAAACAAAGATTTATATTAATGCCTTGTGAAGAACAGAGTTGTTGATGCTCTTATAGTCATGCCTTTTTTTCCTTCAAAATAGAGTTTTTTTCATTCTACAAAAACAGAGTATCATATTGTCTTTTTACAAAATAGAGCTATTCATGAGAAGCTTCCAGAATATGCCTTGAGGAAAGAAGAGTCTAGATACAATAAAGAAGAATGTAGAAGAAGATAGAAGCGGGAAGAAAGAAGAAGTAAATGCGGTGGTTGAGAAGAGGAAATGATGTAGCAGGGAAGATTAAAGAGTTAAGCTGGAAACCACGTACGCCAACACTCCCCCTTAATCTTCACTTCCATATATGTCTGCTATTCCAATTCCTTCCCGAAGATGCTCAAAAACATTCTTTGCAAGTGGCTTAGTAAATATATCTACTAGTTGTTCTTCAGACCTACAAAACTCAAGATATATGTCACCATTGTCCACCAATTCTTGTATAAAATGATATCGTTATCAATATGCTTGCTTTGTTTATGAAAAACATGATTTTTTAGATAAGGCAATTGCTGAATTATTATCACAATAAATTTCTATAGGTTCTTCTTGTGGATGTCTCAAATTTGAAAGTACTCTTCTCATCCATATTGCCTGGCAAGTTGTTGATGTGGCTGCAACATATTTTGCTTCAGCTGATGAGAGTGTCACAGTTGGTTGTTTCTTTGATTCCCAAGAGATAGCACCCAATCCAAGATGAAAGATATACCTTGGAGTGCTTTTCTATCATCCATGCTACCTCCCCAGTTACTATATGTATATCCAATCAGTTTGTAATCATCTGAAGATGTATACAAAATCCCAAAGCTCTTTGTTCCAACTATATATCTTAAAATTCTTTTTCCAGCTTTCCAATGTGATTCCTTTGGTTTATCCATGAATTTAGAAATGAGACTAACCCCATACATGATATCTGGTCTTGTGGCGATTAGATACATAAGGCTGCCAACTAATCTTTTGAATAAAGTTGCATCAACACTAGGACTTTTGTCATCCTTGCTAAGTTTTAAGCCCAATGCAATGGGTGTAGGAGATGGATTCACATTTTCCATCTTGAATCTCTTCAAAAAATAATTAGCATACTTTCTTTGACATATAAAAATGCCTTGATCATTTTGACTTACCTCTATACCAAGAAAATATCTCATGAGTCCCAAATCGGTCATATCAAATTCTCTTTCCATGGCTTCCTTGAATGAGTCAATTGACATGTTACCCGTGAATATAAAATCATCTACATACAAGCACACTATCAAGATCCTCCATCATTCACTTTGACATACAAAGTTGGTTCATTGCCACACTTGTTAAACCCATTGTTCACAAAATAATAATATATCCTATTGTACCAAGCTCTAGGAGCTTGTTTCAAACCATATAGTTACTTTTTTAGTTTGTATACCTTATGTTCTTCTCCCAAAACTTCATAACCGGGTGGTTGTTTTATATACACTTCTTCTTCTAAAATGTCATGATTTTCAAACTAAAAATTGCCTCTACAATAAAACCCTTTTCCTATAATTTTCTTCCTTGGTGGTTGCAACTTGAATTCCTCTTTCTTGACTTCAATTTGATATGAGATCCAATCTCTATGGTGGAAAAAACTACCAAATTATATGATCTTCCTTTTAATAGTGATTCCTCCTTGTCTTGGAAGAGCGCTTCACAGTCAACGAACTTTCTCTTACAACCCATAGTTTGCTTGGTTTAGGTTAATGACTTCTAGATACAGTTGCAAATCCTTTTGCTAGTTTCAAATGCCCTTTGGTTTTGTTTTTCCTCCAATATGTCATGGAATGGTGTCTTTGACTGGCTCCAACAAATTCTTCACAACTAGCACAATCACTAACCTGGCTTTGTAATTTCTTTTCCTAACACCTATTTCTGTTGCAAGCTTTGATACCAGTTTGTAGGAGATGAGAGTAACACAACATACAACATGCAACCTAAAATATTTAAAAAATAGAATAGAGTTTTGTTTAAAAACAAAAACAAAGATTTATATTAATGTCTTGTGAAGAACAGAGCTGTCGATGCTCTTACAATCATATCCTTTTTTCCTTCAAAACAAAGTTTTTTTCATTCTACAAAAACAAAGTATCATATTGTCTTTTTACAAAACAGAGCTATTCACAAGAAGCTTCCATAATACACCTTGAGGAAAGAAGAGTCTAGATACAATAAAGAAGAATGTAGAAGAAGATAGAAGCAGGAAGAAAGAAGAAGTAAATACGGCGGTTGAGAAGATGAAATGATGTGGCAAGGAAGATTAAAGAGCTGAGCTGGAAACCATGTACGCCAACAATAACAACATACATTATATGTGCTAATGCTTCATAATAATGAGGCTCTTTGTACTTTAAAACATAAATTGAATGGAATGAAATTAATGGACTATGTATCCTAGCATATAGGAGGGGTTAATAAAATAATGAGGGAAAAGTATTGAGTGGAGATGTTAGAGATGAATGTACTTATTAATATGAGGAGAGTGATACTAAGATAAGGGGTTGTCACATGGATTTTATTTGCATCTATGTTTTTTGTTAGGAGTGTGGAGAAAGAAATGATGTCATTTACATAAATTCACATTGTTCTACAATAATTTTAAAAAAAATAAAAAAATAAAAGTTTTTTTATGATATTGATAAGAAATAGACATTACATTAACATATAATGATAGAAGACTGGAGAAATTAAAGCCATCATGTTTCAAACTAGTTTTATAAATTTTTTATCAACATCATCATAGGTATTCTCTAACATGTTTTATGAAGAGCTTTTTAGGAAAAAAAAACAAAGATATTAAGACTTTAGTATTTTTTTCACAATTTTGATTAAATCCTACCACATGATACTTCAATCAGTACATCTATAATATATGATTTTTTTAATTGTTTTCAACTCTTCCTATGACATTCTTAAAGTTATCCTGAATATCTATTTAAATATGATAAATGTAAATTAGTGCTTCCACTATATAAAGTTATTTCTTACCTAAATATAGTTCATTAGCATTTGAACACATTACTTGTCTATCTTGACCTATTGTCATTTGTTTCTAATAGTATGAGTGGATAAGATTCTAAAAATAATGTTTCTTTTTAGTCGTGATAAGTTTTATTTTTTTCCATCCCTTTCAAGTATTACAATAAACCATTTTATTTTGTATCTCCTATTTAATAATTTAACATTAGAACATTATCTTTTACCCTTCAACCATCATATTAGGACAAACCACATCTATTCATTCACCCAACAAAATAAATCATATAACAAGTGCTTCTTCTACATGCTTGGTTGAATATGATCATTGCCCAATCACATATTATTGTCTCATCACTACATTCATATTGCAAACACTTTATATTGCTGTTTCTTTGTCCATTAGATATGCACTATGAAAATTCATTAACATTTTAATTTGTATAGATAATATATGGCTAGCACCACCTTTCTCTACTATTACATTTTAAAATGTTGACTCCCTAATGAGTATTTAGAGAACTATGCATTGAGAAGGAGCCACTTGTGTTTTACTTTTATGCATTTGAGTCATAGTATGGTACCATACAATAATATATTGGGTTGGAGAACTATCATGGTAGAAAAATCATTACTCACATTACATTCAATTTTTGCTGAGCTAGAAAGATGATATGCATAGGAATTTTTTATTTCAATTATTTTATTGTTAATGCTAGGTGACACCATATTCGATGTGGTACATATAATTTATTTTTGAACTTTTCCCAACACATATAACATATGAACTAGCCTTTTGGGCCCACATCCCTTTTAATAACAAAGAGGACAGAATCAGATTTTGAAAAAACCAAAGGGGAAAAACACACTATTTTTTATTTTATCACTACTTTCCTTTCTAGGTAGCAAAGAGTATTTTTAAATATCCATATATATAATTTGCTCAATGCTACTTGGGCCCACCATTATTTATTAAAATAATATAAAAAGTAGTGTGTTAAAAGGCATTGGATGGCTCATAAGCCATCGACAATTAGGGAAGGGGAGGCAGCCCACTCGTCTATGTGTGATAAGAAGCAAAAACAAAAAGAACTAAAAAAAAAAAAAAAATTGTTTCAAACCTTAATGATTTGCTTGAAAATAGAAGCTCTAACAAATATTTTTAATTGTATTAGGCCCAAAATTTTAGAGATAAAAATGAAATAATATTTATTTTTATTGAATATGGAAGAAAAAACAAACAAACAAATTTAAAAATTTCAGATAACTTCATCTTTCATAGTTGGTAAAGTCACCTCCCCTAATTGAATAATATTAAATTCATTTTAAATAATGAATAAAATAAAAAAAAATTGGGTTTCATTGGGATGATCACTATGGACTCAAATTTAATCTAAGAGATCCAAAATTCAAACTAGAGATGGATGAGATAACATTTAAACTTGTTTAAGAATTATAATTTTAATTTGTTACTTATAAGTCCAAACTTTTTACAAACAATAAATGTAATTGAAATTACATTTCGTGGTAAAAAAATATGATTGTTTCTTGAAATTAAAAGCCAAGTGCTTAGGATATGGTGGTGTGAAGTTGATGCCAAGTCCTAGTTGTAGTGTTAGTTAATTAGGGTTAGATTAGGCTAGAACATTTTAATTTACACTTATTATTTACATTGAATAGTATTTAAGTATTTCCCACCTTTTCCCTTCAATATATTCATTTAGCAACCTTAATAGTATTTCACTAGTTCTTTCTAATTTTCATATATTAATTTAGTTTTTATCTTCATTATGTGTGCATTAATTATAGATATAAATTCTCTTTTCTTCTTTATCATGTATATTTCCTTTTGATCACTCGGAATACCCTTGTTCATGCCCCTAGTCATTCTTTTCATAGAGTCAAGCCTTGTTCTTCTAGAATCATTCCTCATCATAGGCCTTTCCTTACCTCACCTATGGTTAGTCTTCTCCTTTCTTCTATCACTTCTTATGATACCATGCCTTAATTTCTTTTTTAAGATAATTTTGACAAAGAGTCCCATCTTGACCACTAATACACATTAAA
>VDFB02386835.1:0-11270 GCA_007258455.2 Sequoia sempervirens
GGTTTTGAAAGTAGTTTGTTTGGTTTACCCGATTTAGGGCATGAATGTCTCATTGAGAAGTAGTGCCTTGACTGCTCAGAGAATAGAAATCTAACCTAATAGTGATAGGTGAGTTGATTTTGGGATAATTTTTTCTAAGTGATTGTGTCATGGATGTATGGATTCTTGGACAAGGTTTAGAAGTGAGATATGTTGTTTTGATAGTTGGACAGTGAGGAGACTTGGTGTAAAATAATACATGAAATTGTAAGTTTAGTCAGAACAAAGTTAAGAGAGCCAGTTCCTAATTTGTATCAATTGTAATAATGATGTTCACAGTGCTTGATGGTTTGGTAAAATTCTGAAAGCCAATTGTAATGATGGATTGACTATTTGGGACAAGTTGAATGAATTGATTGAATGGAAGAGTGCCTTGTTGAAAATGGTGTTTTTGAAATGCATGTTCATCTAATTGATTGAATCAAAGTTTTCTAAAATGGTTTTTTGCTTTGAATGAGTCAATTAGAATACAAATTTTTGGAAGGATGAATGATGAATGATTAGTGAATTTGAGTGGATGAAAAGTAGATTTCTGATGAAATGTTGAAATTTTGTTTGATCTTCTCCAAGATGAGTTTGGGACAAGAGTCCCTTGAGTTGTCGAGTGGTTTTGCAATCTTTGTATTGCATTAGCTTGTTGCTTACTATTATTATTTGATAGATTTTTTCCAAGCATCCATAGCTTGTTTGAAAGCACTTGTTTTAGGGTTTTAGCCATAGCAGCAAGGCAATGGACTATTTGATAAAATGCTTTGATAGACATGTATGAAAAATGTGTTAGCATAGACAAGGCAGTGAACTCTTTGAAAAAATGCCTCAAAGAAATGTGGTTTCATGGTGATGGAATGGAATGATGAATGCCATGACAAGCAAATTGCTATGGATTTTCATGGCATTCCATCACCATTGAGACCACATTTCTTTGAGGCTTTTTTTCAAACATTTTCCTGCCTTTTCTATGCTATTGATTATTAGTATGCTTTGATAGATTTTTTCCAAGCATCCATATCTTTTTTGGAAGCACCTATTTTAGGCTTTTAGCCATAGCAACAAGGAAGCGAAATTTTTGATAAAATGCTTTGGTAAACATGTATGATAAATGTAGTAGAATAGACAAGGCAACGAACTGTTTGAAAAAATGCCTCAATGAAATGTGGTCTCATGGTGATGGAATGCCATGACAATCCACAACAATTTGCTTGTCATGGCATTCCACCACCATGAGACCACATTTCTTCGGGGAATTTTTTCAAATAGCTCATTCCCACTTGTCACAATGCTATTAACTTACTAATATGCTATGATAAGATTTTTTCTAAGCATCCATAACGTGGGTCTTTTACGCCACAATAGTGGTTTACAATTTCTGGGAGATTCTATTTTGTTGAAATCACATATTTTTTAAAAATATAATGGAGATTTAAACCTTAAAATTTCATTTAAAGGATTCTAACTAAAGAAGGTTTATTCAAACCACCTTATGCAAACCCCTTGGATAGAACCCCACTAGTTTTAAACCATACCTATAACTGAGTCTCCTTTATACCTATCAAAATGATGATAAAAAACCACTTTTGATTTACCTTTAGGGGCATCAAATGAATTCATTTAAAATTTATTTTTTGTAAGTATGTAGTCAATATAAGCTTCCCAAAAATTATATAATTTTAATAAAATTTAATTTGATTATTATATTTTTTTTATAATATGTATGAATGTAGGTTTTCGCGAAATCAAGCTCTATTTTTTGCACATGTGGAAAAATAGTAGATTATCAAAAAAATTTGAAAAATATGGTACACGAGATATTGAATTCCTTAATCAACAAAATGAAAATTGAATTTCGGTACATACAAAAAGAAGTTACTGGCGTTATCACGGTTATGCTTTATGTTTGAATTGTGAATTGGTTTGACTTGACTTGATTGAAAAATATTTAATCAAAATTTATCTAACCAACTAGAAGCACTAGATATCAGAGTAACAAATCTAAATTCAAAAGAATTAGAATATTATCCTTCATGGAAAAAAAGTTATGTGTTATACGTTGAGAGTCACTTTTTAAAAATGTTGCTTTGTAAACTAGTTTTGAGGGGAGATGGAAAAAAATTGAAATATGATTCAAAAAATTTAGAAAAAATATATTTAAGTGTCTACAGAAAAATCTCATGAAAATCTAGTTTATTATTATCTTCAAATTCCTCATGGTTTAACGCTATAGGTTACTTGCGAAAGTGAAAGATTTAGTTAAAAAAAATATTTTATCATCCAGTTTGTAAAATTATAAAACACTATTATTGGGATCACCTTGTTTGAAACACTTGTTTTAGCTTTGTATATAGCGACAAAGTGATATTATTTGTTTGATACAAATTCTTTGATAGACATGAAAAAATGTGTTAGCATAGAAAAGCGATGTGAACTCTTTGAAAAAATTCCTCAAAAGAAATGAGGTCTCATGGCGTGATGGAATACCATGACAATCAAATACTTTTGATTGTCATGGCGTCATCAAGAATCATCGAACCATTCACTGGTATTCAAAAAGAATATTATAATCTATAAATATTGCTTACTAGTATGCTTTTAATGGAATTTTTCAAGCATCCATAGCTTGTTCAAAAGCACTTGTTTTAGGCTTTCAACCATAACAGGCAACCGCGAATTGTTTGACCAAAATGCTTTGGTAGAAATGTATGAAAAATATTGGTAGTATAGACAAGGCGGTGGCTTGTTTGAAAAAATGCCTCAAAAGAAATAATGGTCTCATAGAATGCCATGACAATCAAATGTAATTGGCAGCTGCTCCTAGTTATTAGTTATGCAATGTGAAGTAATTACATAACTGCTTAGGTTGACTTTGTAAAAACTATATTGTAATTGAAATTTTGTCATCTATTAGCATCTAGTTATTAGTTATGAAATGTGAAGCAATGCTTTGAGTTTGAAAGATGTGCAATGCAATGTAATCAACATTTTGAATATAAACTACAAAAATCTATTTTTTACTAAGTTATCAGTTCGGTTTTGGGTTCAGGTTGGGGTTCGAGAACCTAGTTCGCCGGTTCGGAAATTTTTTTTGGGGGGTTGGGTTTGATTTGGGTTCATTGATACAAAAACATATAAAAATCAGAAATATATACATATTTGCAGCAGTAATCAAGTTCAAAATACACCACCATATTAATAGTCAAATAACATAGTAAAATACACCACCACTTTCATAGTCAAATATTAAAATATTAGTGATACTCGAATGTCATGATACAAAATTATAAATTAAAGTTCAAACATAAAAATGTCAAGTGTTTACAATCAACCATTATTGATCATTGATCAATCTGAAAAGTGTGAACATTATTTTGTGTGGAAGGAAAACAAGAAAATAGTGTTACATAATTATTTACATTGTGAAAGAGCCAAAAATTTTTTTTTGCAGATCATAGAAGAATCTCAGTGATTTTTTGGGTGTCCTTGCCTTGGAACGGAACTATCCTGAGCCATGAATGATTGACAAGGAACTGTGAAAAAGAAATAAGATAAAGCATGCAACTTGTTGCAATTTCTTTCCTTGGGAAAAAGTGTAAAGTTTTCTTTTCAGGGAGAATCTCCTTTATAGTTTGAATGCATTGATAATTTTCAAGATAGACTTAGCCAAATATGTCATCTAGGTTTGAAGCTTTTAGGTAAAATGTTTGCTTCTTAAAATTTTGTTCAAAATTCAAGATGCAGACTCTCCTCTCTTAGGGAAGAGAAGGCCTATCAAACCTAACACTCTTATGCAACACTTCTTAAGTTCTTGTTGATGCAATATTAGATGTGAAGTTTCAAAATAGGCATGGTTATATAAATTCTCATCTCAAGACTATCATTGCATCAAATTAAGAATTTTCAATCCTTTATGGTCTAGACAAGAGAACTATGGAGTAGTGTTCCAATGTTAAAGTCTTATTGTGAATCTCTTTGTTATGAGTGGTTCAAAAATGAGGAATCTTTCTTCTGCACCAAATGAGAAATATTCACAATATGTGCTAGGAAGGAATAACTCCATAAGATCGAGTATGCAAGAACTGAGAATTGCAAAATTGGCTTACGTTTGATTTCTACACACAAAAAATTTCACACTTTTTGATGTTCACACGTACGTCAAAAAGTATATGTGCATAAGTTGTAAAGTATACACTTGAATACATGTAACTCATATCTATTGAACCATGAATTTATAATTCAAATATGGACACCATCGATAAAAAATATTTGTATTAAAACAAAATAATCATGTACGCATACATCAATATATGTCGATATAAGTATAAAATATAGTTACAAAATAGCCATATAGGCTTACGAGAATGCCATATAGGCTTACAATGTCAAATATATCCAATACAAAATATGTACAAAATTGCCATGTAGGCATACAATAAAGGGCTTTGCATTCAAAATTCATTTCTCTCCAAGCTCTAGTTCAAATACAATTTTCTTTCCCTTTGATTGGCGATCCGATGGCGATAAGTCTATCACCCATTTTTGCTATGCTCGAGGAGTGCTCCTACTACTCCTCCTAGTGTTTAGCTCCTAGTGAAGTTTTAACTGTTACAATAAGAAGTAAAGACATTAATATATAGAAATTACATTATAAAAATTGATATATTTAACAAAATAATCACTTACGGCCATCTCACGATCACTCTCCTTGATGGAAATATTTGCATGCGATGTTGAGGGCATGCTCAAGCCCTAAACCATCCAAATAGGAATTAAACTCTGAATCAATAATGGTTTGATTTTTCACTAGAACTTGTTCAGCTATAACAACAAGCGTAAATTGAAATTTAGTAATTTTCCCTCCTTACCTCTCCTCCAGGCATTGAGTTGTATGGCCGAACACCAATATCATTGCCTTGTAACGTTTGGCAGTGTTTCTATCACCAACATCTGAAAATAAAACAACAGATTATTCAATCACAAAAAAGTTACAATAGCGATCCATGTGATGACTTATAATGTATGAGATCTAATGAACAAAATTTTGAGTACAAGTATTAAACAGATATATTTCTGATTATTAGTTATTGAATTTGAAGTAATGCGTTGATTTTGAATGATCTTTGTAATGCAACGTAAGGTCAACAATATGAATACAAACTACACAAATCTATTAAACTTAGAATTCATTAGTTAAGTTCTTTTTATTCTATATATTACCTCTGTGAACATTTGATCAAATCTACTAGCACTAGGAGGTGTTTCCTTGAAACCTCCAACATTACCCTATTCAACATCCAAAATCACATATTAAAATACCATTCGTAAAACAATGCTATTAACATGTAATAAATTTATAATTGTTTACTAGTTACATACCCCACTGATAGGTGTACTGCAAAAATAAGTAGGTGGATGACTGGTGTATCTAGCCTCTACACTATGACCCTGAAATTTTATTAAAATAATAAAACTAAGTTAGTTAATCTTGCATTTCACTATCGAAATTTAATAAATTAAATTCAATGAACATGCTGAATTTTACCTGAGTGTCAATGCCATATGCATTATGCAAAATGTCAACCGTACTCTCCATCCTTGTAGATGCATACGGATTAGGCTACATAGAAGCATATGGATCCTGTGTAGCACCCTCCTGAGTGCTGGTAGGGTCATACGAACAAGTCGCCTCGCAAGATTGACACACATGGGTTTGAAGGCCACCACCTAAAGACTCCCATGGATGGCATTGTACAATAGGTCTAGTGTGATGGATGACACTCCGGATCAAAGTTTTGATCACTTGCAATGTCTCTATGTCGGCACTCTCCTTCGTAATGATAGGCATCACAATATGCTCATGAGGTGGCCTAGCGAGAGGTCGTCTCCCTTGTCACGTAGGATCTGGCTGTGCACCGGGCCTATCCTGAGCTGACCCCCCACCTCTCCCCTAGAACTCCCTCATATCAAAATAATTTGGGATTTGGTTCAATACAAACTCACTGTATAGTTTCCTAAGAAAATATTGGGGGACTTCACAATTATTGCATAGTGGGTAATCAAGACCATATACCATCTTTCATAAAAACGTTCTTAATCTCTTGGTGGTGGCACCAATGAATAGGAAACCTCTTTGCATTGAGGGTAAGATTTTGATTTGTTTTAGGGTCAGTGAATAGAGAGCACAAATCACCTTTAGTAATTTTTAAATCTTTTACTTGTTTATATGATAATTTGTCTGCATAATATGCCCTAGCTGTCTGCCTCCTATCTTGCCATCCAGGTATTTGTTGGGTGATTACATCTACATTTTTTAACATGTCTTTCAATGAATTTGCTAGAAGCATTCTTTATGTGGTTGAAGCATTTGGATCACTGAACCTACTAATAAGATCCTCAAGTTGTTTTCTATTGTTCTCAATTTCACTCCTCAAATTTTCTTGAGTGCTAGGAGGAATTATTGAGAGAATGGTGGGGAGAGGTTGATTTTGTTGTTGAGGTTGATTTTGTTGAGGATTTTTCTGTTGAGGATTTTCCTCCTCTTCTTGTTGAGGATTTGCGAGGATTTCCTACAATTTTTTTAAAAAAATAATCAAATCTAACCTAAAACAAACAAAATCAATTTCAAACTAACAAATTCAAAACAAATAGCAAACAATACTTACCTCCATCTCTTCTCATCATGGTGCCATATTTACAAAAAAAAATCCAACTGTTGTTGATAAAATTTGTAGAAATCCTTCCTCCTAGAAG
The DNA here is from genome assembly GCA_007258455.2 of Sequoia sempervirens. Classification (NCBI taxonomy): domain Eukaryota; kingdom Viridiplantae; phylum Streptophyta; class Pinopsida; order Cupressales; family Cupressaceae; genus Sequoia; species Sequoia sempervirens. Next base: position 6,781 of record VDFB02386835.1, read on the forward strand.
CGAGCGAAAAGTGAGGGTTTTTGGCTGCGGGCAGAGCTAACATAAAAATAAAATGATACAAATTTCACTTTTTTTTTTCTTTTAAAATCACATAACGCGAGCGTGTTATAACGCGCTCGCGTTATCTCTTTTCAATTTTTTTTCCCATTTGGCCACAAAAGTGTGACCAACTTCATGCACCTGCCTGATTATGAACTAGTCAATGGTGCATCGATAAGATATTGAAAGCTTTGACAACACCTATAGAGTACAAGAGGTTTTAATGTTTATTTTCAATGTCATCATCCCTTAGGTATGCTAACTTAATAAGGTGTAAGGTAGAGGACCCATTATAGATGATAAGTAATACTATCAACCAATAAAATACTACTATTTTGACATTCTCTATGGAGCCTAATATGAGTATGTACTCAAAATTAGATCATGTTTTCAACAAATGATTGATGCATCACTTGGAGGAAAAAATCCAAATAATCCTTGTGGGTTGTAAGAGTAATCAATGTGGTGATTTTATTAATCATTTCTAACATCTACATACTTGATAAAATAAAAGTGGGGGTCATCCAATGGTGCATGAGGTCCCTAAGACATTTCATGGGGTTTCTTAGGATTTGTGTGAACTATAGGATCAAGTGAATATTAGAGTATTGATTCACTTTAGGGCTACTAATGTGCTTTGATAATGACTACAAAAATGCAAGCCATTAGATCAAAACAAGGTCAAAAATCACCATTCTCTTTTCCAATTTTACTCTATACAATCATATAAAACACCAAAAATAACTTATAAAATATAAAATATCATTCTAAGGGAATAATATCTTCCAACATGAGGCTAAACAAGAAAACAAAAGAAAATTAATTGATACTTGAGTAGTATTAGAGTCTCAACAATTTTTTTAAGGGGATAAATATTCAAAGGGTCTAATTTATTTTCAAAAATAAGCTCGAAAAGAAGATATTCAAACCTAAACATGATAGGCTTTATCCTTTAACAATGAGACTTTGGTAGGTTCCCTAAAATTTTAATTTATACATTAATTATTGATATCTTATCTTAGTCCTAAATTAGGAAATATATTCAAGGATCTAAGTCAATTCTTGGAATATGTGACACTACACACTACACACACATGAACATGATGGAATTACATTAGAATCTTAAGACACTAGTGATAACGACTCCCTTCACCAATATACAACTATAATTATAAAATCTAATGGAATACTTAAAAAGTTGTTAAACCCTCCAAGGGATGACACAACTCTAACCAAATTTCAATTTTTTAGTGTCTAAAAATTAACTTAAAATTTAATCTAAATTCATTGGTTTGGGATCTTAAATTAAATTATGATTCTTTCTACTCATGTTTTTAGTACTATTATCATGAATGTGGTTGATCTTGCATATGGGCTAGTCTAAAAATAATCATTCAAATTTATACTAAGTAATTTTAGAATAAAAACCTTAATCAAAATCATGTCTACTCTAAACTACCTATGTTATAAGATTTTGGCATAAAAGGTGATATAGTTAGCATAATATTTTATCATATTAATCCATTGGCATTAAAAATAAAATTAATTTAGTTTATGTCATGTTTAGGATCATAATTCACAAGGCTCTAAGATTTATATCCTAATACTAGCTTAGAAAAAAAATGGGAAGCATTAGGGCATTACATATGTCTCCATCTTAGGGAGTTCCTCCATAAAGTTGGAATTTAAAAATAATAATGGGTATATCAATTGAATTTCTTAGTTTTCTTCACATGTTTCCAAACTAGTCCTATAGTAGTATCATAGCACCCTAACTTGAGTAATGTTATTGTTTCAAAGTAGAACTATGTGTTAATCCAATATTTGGGTTGGTTCTTCCTAAAGTTTGATATCTACATACATTTGCAACAAAAACTAGTTAATCACATGATTTAGTTTAGGAGGATACTTTTGTAACCTAGATTCATAGAAGACATCATATATTCTACATAGGTGTGATGGTACAACAAGTGTGTTTCAATAGGGGATATATATCTACGATTTTAATATTCCATATTAGGTTGTGCTCTCATAAATATTTTATCTCGAATCTTAAAGGTGATATGTCTTTTGTTTTGATTTGTGTATATATGAGAAACAAGATTCCAACACAACAAACAAGAACCTTTGCATCTTGCCTTTACATAAGAGGATGAAGCACCCAAAACCTCGATAAGTATTCAATGATCTCACAAGAATCCTATTGATGTGATCTTAGATAAGTTGATGGTTATCCAGTTGCTCTTCAATTTGATAGCATGACTTTGGAATGGAGATTTTATTCAAATGTATTGAGGATGTTTTGATTTATAGGTGTTGAGGATGGAGGGTCAAGGGTTAGGATTATATTTCATGATCAAACACTAGGTATGTTTGAGATTCAAGGTGAACAAAATTCCTCCAAGTGGAATCATGTCATTGGTACACTTAGAGAGGAAGAGGGAAAAAGAGATTTGAATGGCTAGGATTGGTTTGACTAGATCTAAGGGATGAGATTGAATCCTCTCATACATATGTGAAAAAGACCATGGAAAAGAGAGACTATGACAAGTGTCCTCTCACACATGTGATAGGGAAGAAGGATTTTGATGTGTACTCTCACACATGTGTGAGAATGCATTATGTCCATGTGAGAACACATAATGAAGTAGAATGGAACATTTGACTCCTCTTGCATATGTGAGAGATCGCATGGGGATAAGGGATGGAGACATTTGACTTCTCTCAAATGTGTGAGAGATCACATCGGGAAGAGAGAAATAACAAGTGTCCTCTCACACATGTGTGAGAGATCACATGTTTAAGGTGGAGGGTTGGGATTTTATAGAATAAATGGTTGGATAGGATTTTATTATGGAATTTTAGTGATAAGTGGGATTCAATGAGATTGTTTTAATTAAACGAGTTTAGGAATGTGGAAGGATTAATTAGACTTTGTATATTTTGATTTTTCTTTAGAACCCATGTTGAAGTAGTGTCTAAAAATAAGGTGGCATTAGGATTGTTGTTCAAGTTTCTTTCTTATTCTTCTTCAAATCATAAAGATGACATATTCCTTGTTTCAATATATAGAGGAATGAAATTGTCTTTCTCTTTCTTTATTAGTAGAGAACAAGGGTTATAAGTTGGTTTTTGTGCTTAGGAGCATTAGGAGGCGATGAAGGGGCTTCATCTACTCCTTATTTTACATTTTTATTATTTTTTTATTATTTATTTTTCATAGATTCATTGGTATAATTAATAAATTTTACCTTTGGGTTCACAAGAAATAAGTATTTTATGTTCCTTACACCTATAGTCGTGACAAATTTCCTTAAGAGTGTCCAACATAATTTTCAAGTGTGAAGGGGCTTGACTCTAAAATGTAATCATAATCATTTGAATCATATCAAATATCTTAGAAATATTGTAATCATCATGATAAATATTATGTTAGTAACATGTGATAAGAATGCTAAATATAATCATTATAATTGCAATCCTATAGAAAATTATTGAATTTTTTTTATCAATATAGCAGGATAGTGAAAAATGCCAAAAGATATGCCTACCAAATGGGGGACATGATAAAAATAATATAAAAGATATAAACATGTATGTAGAGTACAAAAGATCCAAATCTCAAGCAATAATATTAGAGGGTAAACCCACAAAAGTGGTTTACAATTCTAGTGAGGAAGGAAAAGTTGCAAAAAATGACCCCATGCAAAAAAAAAAAAATGGTTTTTGGGGGTTCAAACGAACCCAAAGGGGGCTCGCTAGAACCCTAGTTCGAGCGAACCCATTAAATGTAGGGTCTGACCATTCCTGGAAGAAAACAAAAATAAAACCTTTGTGGAAAGGGGGTTCACTCAAACTAGGGTTCGAGCAAACCCTAGTTCAAGCGAACCCCCATTTTCCCACCTCACCCTCTGATACAAGAAAACTCCATAATTTTTCCCTTCAAAGCTCGGGTTAAGGATGAAAATGGAGGAGACTTCATAGGCCCAATTGGATGATGGTAGTCCTCGGAATGAGCTATTCAATGAATATAATTTTAATATGTTTTGGTTTTATTAGGTTTTTTTTTTTAAGTTTTATTAAACATAGGTTTTTCACCGAAAAATCAAGCTCTTTATTATGCATATGTGGAAAAATAGTAGATTATCATTTTATTTTATTTTAAATATGAGTGCACTAGATATTTAAGTCCTTGATTCAACAAAAAAAAATTGAATTTTGATACATACAAAAAAATTTACATTGTATACGGTTTGCCTATGTTTGAATTGTAATTGGTTTGACTTCGAAACTTGATTAATGAAAAAATATTAAATAAAACACTATGAAACCAATTGGAAGCACTATATATCATAGTTACAAATCTAAATTTGAAAAAAAGAAAATTTTATCCTTTATGGAAAAAAGGTTATGTATAACAGCAATACGTAACACTTACAACAGAGATGCAT